>VZRM01007615.1:1510387-1625325 GCA_013397955.1 Grantiella picta | reverse complement strand
TGCTGTGCAGGAGAGAGTGAGGATGAATCAGACCCTCTTTCCGAGGATTGTTCTTGTATAGATTGCTCTTGTGCCCTCTTTGACTGGTGAGAATTTAATTACACAGAAGGAAAAGAAAAAAAATCTAATGCTTTGCTTGGGGATGGAAAAATCTAAGAATCCTTATGGTTTCCCAGCAACATTTAGGACCAAATCCTGCTCTCAGCTGATGGAACAGCAGTTGTGGTGTGCAGTTCAGTGGGGCACCAGGCTCTACCTGTCTTCCTCCCCTTTTCTCTGATAATGATGGAAGTTAGCTAGAGACTTGATTGTCAGCTGGCCAAAGGAAGGAAACCGAGCCATCTCCTCCTTGCCTTTTGATTGTACAGCTTGTGACTGTTCAAATCCCTGGACTTCAAGATTCTAATGATTTTTCCAAAGCCATTTTGAATAACTATTTAGTTGTAGTGTTAAAGAACAAAATTGTTGGTCAAGTGAAATATTAGTTCATGTAAGATTGACATTTTTTAGGGGTTTTTTTTAGTTTTTAAAAATATTTAGAGAGGATTTGCAGTGGGCATTGGAATGTCTGGAATGGCTAGTTGAAAATACATCATACAGCATTAGTGCTCAAGTCTCAATCCTAATTCTGATGATTTTAATCAAGGGTATTCATGAAGTCACTTTTGTCATTTTAGGAAAACCCTGGATAATTTTTAAGGTGAAAAACAATCTCCTGATAAAATTTAAGGCTGACTCCTTGGATTTCTTAGTAAGCCCAAAGGAACCTTAATCTACATAATTAGGATATGATGTCAGCTATGGAAATTCAGCCTTTGTAGTCATTCTGCACGATGGGATAAGCTCAGGGAAATGCCTTGGCTGAGGGGGTTGCTGTGCTTTGAGGCTTGGCGGTTCTTGTCCAGCCTGGGATTGCAGCTCCCAGATTATGCTGCTCTTTTTCCCTGGATAGTCTGCAGGGAGTCACTTGGGCTTTTTAAAATGAAAGCACTTGGGAGCACCAAAAATCCAAGATGAGAAACAGTGAGCTTGAGGGAACGAGAAAACTGAAAGCAGAGTTGAACATTTCTGATTAGGGGTTCAGAAGTGAAAATTGCTGGTGGAGCTGATCCCATTCCTCACACAATCCCCCTGCGCTGCATGCAATGCTCCCATGTCCATCCCTTCCCTCGACTCCATTGGTCTTGGCTCCTAGAGCAGAAGCTGATCCTGATATTCCTTGACTTTCTGGTTTACAGCACTGTCAGGTTGACTTTACAAATCCCTTGTGCACTTTTTGTAAGAAGCATTGAGAGGAGGGACATTTCAATCATTTGAAATGCTGTTTGTGAGAACCAAAATGCCCCTTTCCCATGGTTCTGCTTTCTTTTTAATAAAAGATTACATTTTAAGATCGGTGGGTATTGGGAATTTCGTTAAATTTAAAATTCATCATCTGAAGCCAAAAGAATATTGGATAAATAGGTAGTAGTTTCCTGCTGACAGCCTTCTACTCGATGTGTCACGGCTTGCAATTTAATTCCATTTGTGAATCCAGACTAAAGAACTTCTGTGTTGGCGAGCAATGCCCGGATAGCTTTGGGACCAAAGGGCAGCACGAGGCTTGCAGGCTCTGTCCCCGGCTGGAAGCATGTCCGTGTCTCACTGTCTAGCTGGGAAAAAAGGGATTTATATCCTGTGGTGTCATTTACAGAGCAGGTGAATTCTGCCCAATATTGTGCTAAGAGGTTTAAGTCTCATTTTCAGGAGTAGTAGGTTTTTTGTTTGTGCTTTTGGGTGGGTGAGGTTTGTGCTAAGAAACTTCTCCTCTAATAGGCTCTTCTGCCATTTCCGTGTTGCTACCTGGATTTTCCTCTCATTATTTGTTCAGTTTGTCAATATTACGTGTGTAAGAGTGCCAGGGAAGGGTTTTCTGCCCTGTGTCCTATTCCAGTGGACATTATTGTGTGTTAGGACAGTGGTAACTCAGTGACAGTAGCTCGGAGCGAGTGTGTGTAGTAAGATATTAATTCTACATTAAGTCTACTAGGTTTGCAAGTATCTACATAAGAGTTGTGTAGAGAACCTATTGTGTAGTGCTTTCTGAAGAAAATGAGTAGTTCATCATGCATTTTTTTGTTGGGAGATATTCAAACTGTTGAGTCTCTTGGGTTTTACTGGTTTGGTTTTTTTTTTGATGCAGCTTTATCCTTGTGGTTACTCAGCTGTCTGGCAGAGGGATTAATGCATGAAGTAGACATCGGGTAGCAGAGTGCATGTGGAGTGCACTGTTAGAGCTACTTTTGCAAGCAATGTTTTGTTTTAAACATTAGGTGCGGCTGTGCCCCAGTCGGGTGCCTTTGGTGGCGGTGCTGGAGGTGAGCACAGCAGTGCTGTGGGGGTGAGAGCTCTCCCAGCTGCTCTGAGTTCAGGGAATAACAATTGCAGGAAGGGATGCAGCTGTGAGAGCCATCTATCCCAGGCCACTGACAGCTGTCCCTGCTTGTTGCAGTATGTGTCATGGATTCTAACCTGCTATGAATGCAGAGCTCTTAATTGATAATGACATATATCTTACCTGTGCCATAACTTGGTTTCAAGGAGGATCAACACGTTTAAAAATGTTGGTAGGTTTTTTTTTCGGTTTTTTTTCCCCCAGTAAGCACCTCACAAGAGAAAAACCCCAAACCTGCCAAAAAGCCCCAACAAACAAGAGAACCTAATTTTACCCTGCAAGTCCAGCATCTGGTTCAAGGTACTTGTAGTCTCCTAGGATGATGCTTTGCACGCCCTCAGGTCTTTAAAAAGAATTGGTTTCTGGCTGACACTGAAAGGAGTGAACGTCTGGGGTTGGTTGGTTTGGTTTTGATTTTTTGTTAGTTTTTGGTTTGTTTCTTGTTTGTGTGGAGTAGCGCAAAAGGCAAAATAAACTGAAGCCCTGTGAGGGGGCACTGGGCATTTGGGTGATCCTGAGTAAATGGAGCCTGTGGATGTTGTAAAGTCTGTAAGAAGCTCTTCTGCTAAAGCTAAGGAAACAGTTGCATCTGCTCATCGAGGAGCAGGCCTTCATCTGGAAAGGTTCTTTTAATATCTCAGTCTCTCTAAGTAAGCAATGTTTGGGGTCCCGTGAGAGTCAGGTTCTTGGCAAGGGGCTGCAGCACTACTTCTTTACTGGCAGGGAAGCAGAGGCCTGGGGAGAGAGACAGCAGCATATTTTGGTACTGCGCTTTGGAGCAAGGAAATAATTAGGACTGTATCAATGAAGTGTCAGTTGTTCTGTCTCCTGCTGTTTTGGCATGTTCTGTTCTAGTGAGTGGTGGTAAAAGAGATGAGAGCGTTAGGGGGGTTTGAAGGGAAAATTTTAATGGAGGGAAAGCAAAGGGAGAAAAAACCTGTCAAAGACAGTTTCTGGCAGGCAGTTGGCTTCCTGATGCAGACAGATTGGCTGCTGTTGATTGTTGACAGTTTCTGCAGCTTGCTAATTCCAGCTGTAAAAAGTTCAGGTGAATGACGGGAACTTGAAATGTTAATTCTGTTTTTCTATTTTGCAGCTGCAACTGTTAGTTGGCTCTTGCTGTAATTGATGGACACTGCCAGTTGCTTAGACAGATGGGAATTAATTCTTTTGTTCCCATTAGAAGTCACCATCACACTCACGTTGGCGTTAGTCTCCTGCACGGAGTTGATGTGTGGAAGGAGCAAGCACAGCTCCTGCCTGCAGTACTTGCCTTCCAGGGAATTGGAGCCATCCATCCCACACAGAGCAGATGAGCTGCTTGCCAGGTTAGTAGATGCAAGAACAGGCCCTCTGTTTGCCCTGAACTTCTGCACAAGGTTATATGTTGATAAATACTGCCATAATAATGTGGGACTCTTAAGAGTTGTGTTAAGTTGTTACAACTTTTCTTCCTCAGAAATGCAGCTGTGAGCTTGGCTGGTGTCTCTGAGTTGTAGCCACCTGCACACCATGTGAAATGGGAACTCTAATGCTGGTTGAAAGGAAAATTCTGGATGTAGGGTAAGTAAAGCAGTTAATAATGCCAAGTAGTAGAGGAAAGTAGCAGTGGGTTGGGGTTTTCCCAAAGAGGATGTGTAGTCTTCAAGGTGGAAGAAATGCTTAAGAGAGTTGTAGTTGTTTGACTGACCTCCAAGTGGGCCTGCTTTCCATATGCCCTGCGGGGGCTGGCTCAGGTAAAATCCTGCTCTCTGAGTATGGATTTGCTTCAGCCTCACAGGGCTGGGTTGTGGAGGAAAGAAGTGGCTCTGTTTGTCCCTCTGAGGATTTGTTCCTTTGCAGAGGTTCAGTCTGTGGGGGCAAAGCAAGTCAGCACATGCAAAGAGCCCTTTGTATGGGGAGGGAGCTGTAGAAGTGTCAGTCCAGTTGCTGAAACCTTGGCTGCTTTTTGACCAGCAAGTAAAGTTGATAAATTTCAAGCCCTCAGCATCTTGCTTTTTAATTTAGCAGTTTGCAGAACATATGGTTTCGAGATGGCGAGGAAAATTCTTCTTTCCTGGATGCTGAGAGATTGCAGCGAGTGAGACTCTCGTCGCCAGAGGCATCTGTGAGCTGTATTTCCAGGTAGGCTGACAGAACACACAGCAGCTCAGCTGGAGGGGCCAGTGTCTCTATGTGCTGGTTTGTCGCTTGGGGCAGGGCAGGTCACGGCCAGCCAGTGCCCTGTCCTCCTGCCGAGTCTCCTGCCATCGAATCCGTGCCTGATGCTCAGACCCAGTGGGTCTGGCTGCTGGCTCAGCCTCGGGGCTGAGGTGTGAGCAGTGCACAGGGGCTCCTCCCCCCATAAGCACTGTGCTTGTCTGCACCTTGCAGGGCATCGCCAAAGTACAACCGAAAACTCGTTCCTAAGCAGAGACAGTGCACAATGCTTTCTCTGCTTCAACAAACCTCTCGTAGACGTTGCACTCTGGGGCACAACGTGCAGAGAGAGAATGAGTGAGGGAGAGAGAGAGAGAAGCACTTTCCCACAGCTTCATGCTTGCAGAGCCTCAAGCAGTTCGAGCTGCCACAGAAGGAAGCATCCGAACAGGAGGCGCTCCTCAAGTACTCCCTTCTGTTCGCAGCCTTGCCGAGCCGCGAAGAGCCGTTTGCTTCTGTCTCTTCTGTCGGCTGTTTCCCTGCCGGGATCCACGCTGCGCGTGGTGCTGGGAGTGCGGGGCTTCCCCCAGGCACTGAGTGTCGCCGGTCTTGGGGCTCTCGTGGCCTCCCCTGTCCCTCTGCACCGTGGATCGGCAGCAGCTCCGGAGCAAGCCCCGGCGAGAGGCGCTGGGGGACCGTGTGGCTTGTCAGTTTCGGAGTTTGTTTGCAAAAGTCACTGAAAAGAAAGGGAAAAAACCACGGCACCAAGACCTTGGGCATTTTGTCTGTGGGCTTTATTGATATTGCTTCTTAATTGAGCCACACCTTTAAATAATGATGTGGGCACCTTCTAGGAGCAGTGTTTAGTGGATTTTTGCACTCTCTAATGAGATCCTGGGCCCATGTTTTTCCATTGCTGTGTCAATACAGCGGTGGAGGTGGAGATAATTGCAGGTCCAAGCTGACAGTGTCTCATGCATGTGTTGTTCATTTATTTGTGCTTGATGTTCATTTCATCTGGATGCAGAGTTGGACTTTTTGGGCAGATGGTGCCCCTCAGACCACGAGGGTTGTTTAAACCTTGTACTCTATTTTATGAAGATCCAGGATGGGTCAGGAATTTGTCTTGTTGCTGTCCTAGGGAATGGGATGCAGAAGGTACCTACAATATTGGCACTGAAGTTGGAATGTTCAAGAATATTGGTGTGATGGTTGTCAGGGATGAATCTTGCTCCCAGCTATCTGTAGTGTGGTAGCGTAGGACATCACAAATCAGGGTCTTAGGGACCAGGACTGTTTCAATGGGGAGCAGTTCTATCTGGAGACAGCTGTGGGACCTGGCTGCCTGTGCCACACAGGGCTCCTGCCTCCCCTTAATGTAACAAAACCATTTTTTTCTGGACTCATGTTCGTTTTTGGCACTGGGGAAAAAAATGGTTTCAAAATGCCCCAGGTAGTGAACTGTTGTCTTTCAGTGGGGCCATTTGCATGGTGAGTTTTTGAGAGCTCCAGCTGTCTTTTGGTGACATGGCTTGTGGCCCTGAGAGGGTCAAACTGTCTCATCTCTGAGCTGCAGCTCGGCCCCCGCAGGGAGGGAAGCCTGTTTTCAAGGAAGGCCCGGATTGTGTGTTAGTGTAGGATGTCCCTGAGCTGTCAGGAGAACAGGCAGCTGCTGTCCTGTGCTGGTGAGGTGTGCCCCAGATCTCTGAGCTACAGTTGCACTGGGCAGGGGCAATGCCATGCCAGGGAAAGGAAGGGCCTCTGCTTTGCAAGGTGGGCTAGGAACAGCAAGGTGCTTCCCAGTGGCAGCTCAGTTTTGTGTTGCTGTTTCAGAGCCAAAGCAGATTGATTTGGTTCTGGTGCACTGGAAAAGGATTTAGTCGTGTAGCCAGATGTACTAAGAATTGTCCTTTCAAAGCAAATGTGTGTAGTAGTTTTCTGCTTAGATTGTGTCTGTGAGAAATGGGATTTGGGCTGGAGAGGTGCTGTTGGGAACAAAGGATGGAGTAAATGAGCTTCCTGGACTCATAGGGAAAGACTGAGTTTCAGGGAAGGGGAAGTATTTATAAACTGGACCAATATTTCCCTGAACTTGGGGCTGTTTGGATCTGGCCTGGGCCTATCAGGAGAAGCCCTAAGTAACCCCACTAAACCCCGGAGCTCTCCATAGATGTTTGAAACACTTCCATAGAAAGCAAAGGCAGTAATGTTTCCAGAGGAAAAATTAGAGGTGACTGCTTATGATCTCTGGAGAATTTCCTTGGGAATTATAAATCTTGGACATATGGAATTTTGGAGGTGGAATTCCAGTTGCAGCCTCTGGCACCTGGAGGAGGAGGACAGATCTTTCCCAGAGGAAGGGAAGTACCGCTTTGCCTATTACTGCTCTTAGTGAAGTGATGAGAACAAAAGAATGACTTATTTAGAGATAAGCTCATTTATTACAGGGATGATAAACACGTAACAGAAATAAACATAGAAAGGCACTGCATCAAATCATTATTGCATTTTATAGCTAGTGATTAGGAAAAGATACAGCACCAGTTACCCTAATACATTGCTGTATCCTAATCTGTAATCAGGATACAGTAATCAACTCAGCTGGGGAGTCCTGTTGAAGAGAAAGACCAGAGAAAGCCTCCTGGTAACCCTTAGGTGGTGAGTGCTCTGACCTTGCTGCAAGTTGGTCTCACTTTTATATTTTTTCATGTATAAGGGTACATGACTCCATGGTTTGTTTTTCTTTTTTGGGACTTTGCAGTTTGTCACACGTGTTCACTGGCCAGGTGTGCTGAGCACGCAGCTTCTGTTTTCCTACAATTGTATATTCTGCTTTGAAAAGAGACATATGTTTGGAAGTTCGCATAGAGGTCAGCTTGAGTTGATGTAGTGGTGAACTTAAGTTCAGCTTCACATAGGGTCCACCTACACTTTATTGTGTTTCATGTCTGCTTCCCCCAGCTTTTTTATTCTTGCCTCTTGCCTGCTCTTTTTCATGGGTCTGTACATCTTAAAACATTGAGCTGTGTGCTTTCTGGCCTCTTGAGGAAAACAAACTAACAACTAACCTAAAAAACAACAAAAAATTTTTTTTGGTGCCTTAATGGGTTTGTGTTCAAATCGAGCAGTGGGAGCATTGCTGGAGTGCAGGACGTGCCAGGAGCAGGTGCCAGGTAACTTTGCTGAAACCGCGGCTGTGCTTGTGGGCTGCTGCGCTCCCCAGGCTGGTGGGGTCTCCCTGGGCAGCCTTAGGAATGCAGAGCAGCTAATTTGTCGAGGGTTTGTTTGAAGAAGAATGTCTGAAACCTGTTCAACTTTCTCTTGGGACAAGCTGAAAATTTGGTGTTCTCACTTCTGCAGGACTTTGGCAGTATGTGTTGAGCTGTAAAAGGAGCACTTGGGCTGTTGTGGGCAGCTAGGTAGTGGGCAGGGGTGTTAGAAGAAATTGCCTTTGGGTGGATTGCTGTTAAATGGTAGTGATGAGATTTGAAGAGTGGTTGTAAGGGTTTGTAAAAGCTGACCAGGGAGTAGACAGCAGGGCTTCCAATATGTTGTGAGGCGTGGCCTTACGGGTGCAAGAACACTTAATCCAACAGTGAATGCAAAGGCTTGTAGCCACCGTTACTGATAACAACCATTCCTTTTTTCTCTAGGTCACTGGCAGGTGTGGGAAAAGAATAGATCAATTGCTTCTTGAGTGCTCTGGCTCAGAGTGAAGCAGCAAATGGTGTTGGAAGAGTGGGCATGAGTAACCATGAGATCATGATCTTAGCAGCCTCCAAATGAATTGGAGAAAGGAAAATCGGTTATTTGACAACAAAATCTCCAGTGTGACATGTGACCAAGATAATTTGATGAGGGATTTCTGAAAACCTAGAAACGTGTCTGTAGTAATTTTTCTTTTTCTTACTTTTTCCCCCCCCCTTTAATTTAAGCCAAGCATCTGAAAAGTGTCCTCTGAAGGTTTTGGAGGGTGAGGAGCTGAAGGACGAGAGCAGGAAAACCTATAGTGCTGTGTGTGTTTTGGTTTCCCAAGGAGCTGTTGATTGTAGTCTTGCAAAATGTGCCTGGATTTCTGTGTCTTAGATGGCCTTAGCGTTACAGGAAAGGAGTAAATGTGACTGCAAGGGCATGGTGGGCTGCTCCAGAGGTCAGCAGTTGATTGTGACTTTGTTTCCTGGTTCTGCTTGGGGTAGTGATGGGGCATACAGTAACAATCTTTGGGATATCCTTTGACTGCCCTGATGGAAGTCAAAGCATCATTCCCCTCCATGCCTTCCCTAATTGCAGGGTCAGTATGGATTCTGCTGGGGCTTGCTAATCAGCATCTAGAATGGGCAGAGGCAGTGCTGCCTCAAGTGTGGTTCCACAGCAGATGCGGGCAAGCGTTTCTTGTGAGCTTTAAAGGGCTTGTGGTGTCAGAGGCTTATTTCAAAAGCGCCTCAAAGGAAAACGTTATGACATAATGAATGACGTAAGATCCTGCCGTCCCCCCCTCCCAAGCTCGCGCCGTCCCCTCCGCCTCACGCCGTCGCCCCGCCCTGTGAGCTCGCGCTCTCCCCTCCGCCTCGCGCTCTCGCTGCCCGCCCCGCTTGCTTCCCCAGCTGAGCGCTGCCCCCTCAACCTTGCGCCTCCAACTCCACCTCTCTCCCACAACCTCTGAGCACCGCCCTCCCCGAGCACCTCTGACGGCATGCAGACAGTGAGCGAGAGAGCGAAGCGCTTTCCCACGGCTTCATGCTTGCAGAGCTCAAGCAGTTCGAGCTGCCACAGAAGGAAGCATCCGAAAAGAAGGCGTTCTTTAGGTACCCCCTTTTCTTCGCAGCCTTGCTGGGCTGTGAAGAGTTGTCTGCTTCTCTCTCGCCCAGAAAGGACACCTTAGCAGCACACAAGCTCTCTGGCACCCAGAAGGTGAAGAAAGAAGCTGCACGGCGCCATGCTTTTGTGCACTTTGTAGAACATTGCAAAAATCCAGCCAAAAGCTCGTTCCCAAGCAGTGTCAGCCGAGAATGCTCTCTCTGCTTCAACAAGGAACTTGCAGCCCTTGCACTCTGTGGCACAACGTGCAAAGAGAGAGAGAGAGAGAAGTACTTTCCCGCAGCTTCAGGCTTGCAAAGCCCAAAAAGCTACAGCTCACATAGAAGGAAGCATCCGAACAGAAGACGATCGTCAAGTGCCGCTTTCTCTTACCAGTCTTGAAAGTGTGCACAACACACTGCGGCTCCATGCCTCCCTTCCTCGAGAGGTGTGCCATCCCATTCTGCATTCTCGCAGCTCCCTTGCCAACGTCCAGCAACTGCTCACATCCAACATGCTCTAGAAGAAAAAGCCAATGCCAGGCTTTGCCTTCTGCTTGCCGCAAGTCAGTCACAGCCATAACTCCCCGCTGCCCTCTCTTCTTCCCTTCTCCGCTGCATCTCCCATCGTGTTCTCCAGATCTCAGCCTCTGAAGTTAAGTGCATTTGTTTTGCATGGAGGGCTGCACGAGGAAGAGGTGGTAGCACGAAATATATGACAGAAGACAACGACAAGTTTAGTGCATAGTGCTGAGAAGAGCTTTTGGTGTGGCTTACAATTAGTAAAAATTTAAGGTGCATGGCAGCGCCACTTTTGCCTTCCAGAGCCTTCCTTATTGGGTGCGGCTGCTGGACATTTGAAACAGGCGTGTCAGAGTTAAAAAGTAGATGGCACATATATGTGAGAATGAAGGTACAGCGACAGAGTGTATTGTGCGCCCTCTAAAGGCTGCTAGGAAAACGGGAGCAATTTAGGAAACCCTCTTGTTTTGTCACTTGCTCTGTGAGGTGCAGCTTCTTGGGCTCTGCAGCACGGAAGGTGTGAGGAAGTGAGTATATCTAAGATGTGTGATGGGGTTCTCAGCAGGTGCGGGTTACACATTAACCCAACCAGAGCATCCTCAGCTGACATGAACTTTTTTCTGGACTTCTGCAATTCTGTCTCTGGGCTCTGGAAATGACTGTACAAATTGCTGAGAAGGAATGCCCATGGACCGATACTGAGGTGTGTAGCAGAAAAGCTGCAAGTAGAAGGGGTTATCCCCCACCTGTTACTTTCCTGGCCCATGAATTCTTCTTGCCCCTTGCTTGTGGTGTAAGCAAGGGTTGCAAATGGAAGGTGGGGTTTCTTCTGAATGCCGTGTTGAGTCCTCTTCTTTCAGTTCTCCCTAGAGCCCTTCAGGATCCGCTGCCTTAAGCAACACTACATCTTAGTACAAAACAGGCAGGTCTGGGTGTAACTTTTCCTATGCAGCTTTAAAATGCTCAACACACATTTGTTATTGTGCTTCTCAGTTTCAGCTGCCTACAATAACACCTTTACAGTTTTGCTCTCTTGTTGAGGCCTGCTACACCATTTTCTTATGGAAGAAGAAATTAACTTCAAAGGATAGCAACACTACTTGCTGGAATTCCCTTCGGTTTTGCAGCCTGTAAACTGCAGAGGTGACAGTGAGACGATTCTTCTTCCTTCCCGGCTGTATGCAGGATCACATTCTTTTGGTGTCAAAGAGACAGGCTCTGCAATGGAACCCCTGCACCAACTGCTCCCACATGAATGGTGCCAGGAGAGAAGAGAGCATGGCTTTCACCATCAATGCTCGTAGAAACAACCACGCCGCAGAGTGGTGGACTTGCAAAAGAGGGAAAGGGACCTTGTCTTGTAGGCTGTGCACAGAGCCATGGTGCTCTGTGGGCTCATTCTCCAACTTACGTAACATCACGCACTGTCATTCTCTTAGTGCTACGAAATTTCTGCTTGCTTCTTGCACAGAATGATGTGCTGGCACGGAAATGGTCCGATACACACTGCTTCTGTTGAAACATTCCAGTGCCACACACTTTTCCTTCTCAGTTCTCCATACCATCACGTTCTATCAGTCCTGTATTCTGAATTGCAGCCAAAAAGATCTCAGCTACGTCTCACACAGCTAGCTGTGCTGGGACAAGGAGGCAACTCGAAGTCATGGCAACCCAGCGCTCTGCTCTTCCCAGATCCGATGGAGCAGCCACCACTGCCCTCAGCCGCTGTGCCCTAGCCCGGACCACCCACAGCTGCTCCATGAACTTGCCTGTAGCCACGGCAACCTGTTCCACACCCACGGGAGAGACACAGACTGCTGCTGTTAGGAAATCATGCCCAGCCACCACGGGAACCATGCAGACTCATCCCAGCTTGTAGCACACATGCTCCATCTGCTGAGATGATGCTAATACGGCGCCTGGGGTACAGCAGTAATGATCTGCCCTGGTATTCTTTTTCTCTCTCTGTCTCTCTTTTCCCCTCTTCGCTCCCTTTTTTATCTCCCTTCAGTAGGGACACTTATCTTTAACAATAAAAAGTTCTCAGATATAGTATTGCTGTGCTTGTGCTCTATTTTCGTCAGAGAAATCTATCAAAATAATTGTCCCCGACTCCCCTTGTTTCAGCAGGATAGGACAACAAGATAGTGACAAGCAAGAGAAGGTCAGAAACCTGTAGGCAAGGCAGTACAGAGCAGAGGAAGTGCAGTGGTGTGTAAAAAAGGAAGGGATAGGGAGTGGTACGCAACGGAAAGCAAGGCCAAGTCAGAAAGGGGCACAAATGTCAAGGAGGGCAAGGGTTATGCAAGGCAAGGGAAGGGTAGGCAGGCCAAGGCAAGACAAGAACACAGAGGGGTCAGTAAGGCAAGGCTAGTGAGGGTGTGGGAAAGGCAATGACTGGATAGGCAAGGCAATGCAAATCAAAGGTGGGTAGGCATGGGTAGTCTAGGCCAGGGAAGAAAATTGTAGGCAGGTCAGGGCTGGGGGATGGGCATGCAAGGGATTGCAATGGAATGGAGGGGTAGCAAGGCAAGGCAAGTGTTGGCTTTGCAAAGCAAGGCAAAGAGAGACTTAGGGAGTGCAAAGAGACTCATAGGAGCAGGTAAGACAAGGCCAGGAAACAAGTGGTAAGGAAGTCAAGATGGGAGATGGGCAAGTAATATATGCTCGAGAGGTATGAAGGGCAAGGGAAGTACATGGAGGTGTCTGTAAGGCAATGCAAGGCTGGGGTCTGCAAGGCAAGGGATGATCAGGTATGGCAAGGAAAAACAAGGCTGGGTTGGCAATTACCTACCACTGTAGGAAGGCAAGGCAAGACCAGTGAGGGGAAAGCAAAGCAAGGCAATGGAATGTTAGGCAAGAGAAAGCCTCAGAAGCTGTAGGCATGGCAGGGCATAGGAATGTAAGTCCAGGGATGTGGTGGTGGATNCGAGAAGGTAGGTCAGTGAAACAAAGGGCTGAAATAAAGGGTTTAAAACTTCACAACTGTGTGTTGTGGGGTGAACATTCTGGCTAGCCATAACAATTCTGGCCAGCAATTGGGGACCATGGTTAATTATTCGCCAAGAATGTCCCAAGAAACGAAAACTTTCCAAGGTTATATACATGGCAACACAAAGGCTTGCAATAGCTTCCCCCCTCTCCTGTCCACCCAGTATGTTATATCACAAGATAGGTATCTAATGTCATCTTGCTTCTTTGTTATGAGGCAAGGCTACCACCTAGCGTCCGTTTCAAGTAATTTTGAGGAGGGGTCTTCTCTTTCTTCTTCACAGTCATCTTCATCATGCTGCCCTCCAGATGACCTGTTCTGGCTAGCTGCTCATGGCACCTGCGCATTCTTTTCCTGTTGAGCCCCAGTTTTTCATCTTCTAGCTACAAGTAGAACAGCTAATCCATCTCCAGTTAAAAGATAACTTAGCGCTTTGCTACTTTAACAAAAATGTACAAATTTAATTTTTTAGTTAAACAACCCTCTATTGATTAAGTTTTGCAGGTGGGTTACACTTGTTAAAAGTTCTGGAGTGTATAAGCTCCGAGTTACTCCCTAGTTTTCTCAGGATATTCACTGAGGAAAAATCAGACACTGGCTTAAACTTAAAAACAGCAAAAACAACAAAACCAAAAAAATATAGATTTCGTAGCTAACTGCAATACATCTCATAAATGCAGGGGATCTGAATTTCTGGAAAAACATGATATATCCTATTTTTATCAGGCAGGGACAAGGAGGGCTAGGCAAGGAAAAGGCCAGGCCAAGAAAGGGCCAGGCTAGTCAAGGCAGGGAACAGGTATAAAAGGAAATGCAAGGCAAAAGAGGTGTAGGAAAGACAAAAAATAGGGAAGTCAAAGAGAAGGAAGGCAAGGCATGGCAAAGCCTGGGGAAAAGGAATAGGCAGGTCAAGGCAGGGGACATGTATGAAAGGCAGTGCAAGGGAAGGGAGGGCTAGGCAAGGCTAGGCAAGTCAAGGGGTTTTTTTTCAAGGCAAGGCAAGTGAGAGATAGGCAGAACAATGAGAGTCCTAGGAGGCGCAGGCAAGGGCAAGGCCAGGCAAGAAAGGCATAGTAAAGACTATGCAGGGCATGGGTATGCAAGGCTAGGTAGGGTAGGCAAGGCAAGGGAAGGAAATGGCACAGCAGGAGACAAAGACGTTAAGGCAAGGCAAGTCAAAGTAGAGGAATGCAAGGTGAGGCAAGATCTAGAAAGAGAGGGCTAGGCAGTTAAAACTGGGGGATGGGTGTCAGTGGAAAGATGTGTAAGCAAGACAAGGCAAGGGATGAACAGGAATAGCAAGGGATGAACAGGAATGGCAAGGGATGAACAGGAATGGCAAGGCACTAGAGTGGTGAGCAACAGAAGGCCCGGAAAGGCAAGGCAGGGAAGAGTCAGGCAAGTCAATGGCAGGGCAATAAAGGCAAGGCAAGGACAGGGAAGAAAGGGGTAGGCAAATCAAGGCAGGGGATGAGTAGTAAGGCAACGCAAGGGAAGGGAAAGGTGGGCAGGGCAAGGCCTGGGGTGTGTTTGCAAGGGAAGGCAAGTCAAATGAGCAGCCTACAGGCAAAGCAAGGACAGTCTAAAGTGAGTAGGAATATTAAGGTGGGTGATGAGTGAACAAGGCAATGCAAGGTAAAGGAATGGTAGGATGTGCAAGGGAAGGACACATGAGTGTCAGTAAGGCAACATAAGGTTGGGCAGGCAAGGCAGGGCAAGTAAAAGAGGGAGCAAGAAAAGTAAAGCAGGGCCCAAAAAAAAGGTGTAGGGAAGTCAAGATGGTGGATGGGTGAGAAAGCTAAGTGCAAGGGTGGTAGGAAGAGCAAAGGGACAGATGGTTTGGTAAGGGTATGGAAGGTTAGGGTAGGCAAGGTTTGGCAAACCCAAGGAAAGGCAGGCAAGGCAAGGTGTAAGGCCAGGGAATAAAAGGGGTAGGGAGGTTAAGGTGGAGGATAGGCATGGGGAGCAATACTAGGTATTTGCCTTTCCTTGCCTTACCCTTTTTACCCTTTCCTTGCCTGACTGCCTTTCAGGCTTATCCCCGCTCTTGTCTTGCCTTTCCTCTCCTACTCAAAACCTTCATTGCCTTACTGATCCCTCTGTGTCCTTCCCTTGCTCTTCCTTACACTCCATTCCCTTGCATTGCCTTGCTCATGGACCCCTCATCTTGACCATACTACCCCATTTTTCCTGTCCTTGCCTTTCCTTCCCTGCTCCTCTAATGACACGCATTGTCTTGCCTGCTTAGCACTTGCCTTGCCTTGCCTTGCACGTCTATCCTTTGTCTTGCTTTGTGCTGCTTAACTCTCCCAGCTTGCATTGCTATGCATGCCCATACCCCACTGTGCTGTGCCTGATGGCTTCTTCCTTGGCCTGGCATTACCTTGCCTGCCCTTCTTTCGATTTCCCTTGCCTTGCCTACCCACAGCTCTCATTGCCTTATTGACTGCTCCTAATCTTTCCATTGCCTTTCCTTACCCTCTCTTGCCTTGCATTGCCTGGCTAACCTGTCCCCCTAACCGATCCCTCTGTGTCCTTCTTTTGCCCTTCTGTCCAATTGCCTTGCCTTGCCTGCTCCTTCTATGACCCTCAATGCCTTCATGTACCCCACTGTTTCACGAGTAGAGGTGGCCTAGGGGTGGTCAAAGCCAGCAAGACCCATCAGTCCTGGCAGCTTTCCTCTAGGAACAGTTCTTGGCTAGACTGAATTTGGGACATGCAATCCACATTTTTGGCTATAGACTTCTGGGTGGGCATGATGGTTATTTTCCATGGGAAGGAAAGAACACAGACCCACCGCTTCTGGTGCAAATGAAAGGCAGCCCAGGGAAGGGCAAGGCCAGCAAGGCTTGTCTGTGCTGACAGCTTTTGTCCAGGACCAGCCCTTGCATTTACTGAGTTTTGGACAGGCAATCCAAATTTCATCCTTGAGCTCCTGGACTAGAATGACAGTTCTTTTCCACAGGAAGAAAAACATGTAGACCCACTGTTTCAGGTGCAAATGACAGGAGGCCCAGGGGAGGCCACGTCCTGCAAGACCTGTCTGTGCTAGCACCTTTTGTCTGGGTCCAGTCATTTAAAATACTGTATTTTGGACATGTAATCCAAATTTTGCCCTTGGACTCTGGGATGAGAATGACATCCATAGGTTGGGTAGCCTACACTCCCAGTATTTTAGGTGCAGATTAGTGGTGACTGTAGGAAGGTCAAGGTGAGCCAGACCAGTCTGTCCTGGCAACTTTCATCTGGGAGCAATCCTTGAATATACCTCTCACTTGCTTTGCCTTGCCTTGGAAAGCCTGCAGTCTACTTGCCTTGTCCTGCTAACCCTTCCTTGCCTTGCCTTATCTTATAATCTCATCTTATCTTATCTTATCTTATCTTATCTATCTTATCTTCCCTACCCATCTCCCTCTTGAATTCACCTGCCTGCTGCTTTCTTCCATGGCCTTGCATAGCCAGGCTCACACCTTGTTTGCATTTGCTTGCCATTATTACCCAACCTTGTCATTTCCTTGCCATTCCTGATTAGCCTTTCCTTTGCCTTCCTGACCCATCCATGGCCTTTCCTTGCCCTTCCTACCACTCCATTGCCTTGCATTGCCTTGCTCACTCATCACTCACCTTGACTTCCCTACTGCTTTTTTTCTTGGTCTTGCCTGCATTGCCTCTTTCTCTTATGACGCTCATTGCCTTGCATATCCCTCCCTTGCATTGCCTTGCCTTTCCTACCCAATCTCGTGTTTTCTTGTCATTCCTGAACATTCCTTTGCTTTGCCTTGCTTCCCCCCGCCTTGCATTGCCTTACTACCTGCACAGTATGCTTCTTTTGCCCACTCTTCCCAGCACTGCCTGGCATTACCTTGCTCATCCCTCCCCCACCTTGAATTCAATAGCCCTTTTTTCCTGGCATTCCTTGGCCTTGCCTTGCTCTGCCTGCTCCTATGAATCTCAAGGACTTTACATATCCCCAGTGACACTAAGTGTACTAGGAAAAAAATTCAACAGCTTGGCTTTTCATTCCCACTGTAACAGTTTAACAGCTGTAGTCAATAGAATGGCATACGAAGAAAAGCTAGTTCCTGACAAATCACAGCTACTTTTTGAGAAGAATGCTTTTGTTTTAATTCTGCCAGGCAGCTTTTAAAATAAACTGTCCTTTCTCTTGTTTCTGATTTTAACAGATGAATGAGGACAAACTGTTTGAAGGTAAAAACTATTAATCCTTCAAGAGCAAAAACATCTGCTTCATGCATTCTTGAATAGCTCTGTTTTTCTAAGTATCAGTCAGGAAGCTGAAATAGAGTATTTAGAAAACCACCACTGAGAGGAAGTGTGGAACAGGTTGTTCCCCTTTGTAGAGGCAGGGCTTGCTCATGAGCCTCTTACTGAGTCTGCAATGTGAACTGCTGCTCCTGTCCTTCAGAGACTTAGCCTGTCTCCACATGTGCAGAACAGGCTGTGCCTCTTGGGCAGCTGTTTCTCATCTCCTTAGAGGAAAATGCTAGAGACCCCATCCTCCACAAACCTCTGTCTCAGTCTCTTGTTTGCTAGACTGGGAATCTCCAGATGCAGGACAACTGATCATGTTTGGTCTTTCTTTGGTATTAGAAAAGGTCAGGCCCAACACACTTAAATGTTGTCTCTGTCTTCATCATTCTTGCCATTGTTTTGGCATTCCTGTTTCAAACCTCTGCCAAAAGTTGCCAATGTTAAAGCTATCTGCAGGTAATGAAAGTTATCCATGTTAAAGGTAAGTGTGCCGGTAAGAGCTGCCATAGGAAAATCTGCAGCCGCATCACGGAACTGAGTTCATCTGAATTTCATAGTGATTTGTTAATATATGGAGCTTAAAATACTTTCTTGGAGGTTTCTCCATAGCTTGTTTCCCACAAGACTTATATAGTGTCAATGTTCAGTAAAATTTCATGAAGCTGAAGTGACAGATTTCTCTGAGAAATCAGAAGTGGTGGTTGCTGTAGCCTTATGAGATAATCGAACAGAGTTATTTTTGAACTGGTATTTGAGAACAGAGACAACACCTCTCTGGACATAACCTCCTAGTAGTTTTGTTTTCTTTTGTTTGGGTATTTTTATGCTTACATTAGGCAGGTTGCTGAAGATTCTTAGCTACAGTGCTTTAACCTGTGGATGCTCAAGATAAAAAACAAAAAGACACAAAAAAATAGATTTTGCAAGCTATTGTAATATTAATGGTCGATAATTCCTAGGACCTGATGCACTAGTTTATTGCTTGTAAAATGGAGAATCTGCTTCATCCTTGTGCAGGTCTGCTGCCTCCAGCATAACAGGAGGTTATTGTCTGTGTGTTCCTGGAAATCTTCAGTTTGAAGGAATTCAGTCTATAGTGTAGGCAACTTTCTTTTATATTCTGGCTATACTTTTGTGCAATTTTTTGTTTTTAACCTGTGCTTCCCTTTCAGCCTGTATCCATTATTTCATAGCAACTGTCTTGGCTGCATTATTGGTTTAATTCAAGGAGTATAATTTAAGTTCTGCAGTATTACAAGCTGACAAGCTTCTTGTAAATGAAAAGATCTCTGAAGAGCCTTTCCATCAAATGCATGATATAGAGGAAGGGAGATTGTTTGGTGATACAGTGAAATAATAGGGATCCATTTGGACACCCTTTCATGGCACAGAGAACTTTCACATGACCATTCCTGTGCAACAGCACTCCTGGATCATCTGGAGAAGTGTGGGAGGTGAGGCGTTAGCTGAGGTTAGACCCCTGTGAGCTGGGGCTCCCTCAGGACAAGGGAAATTGCTGTTTAGGCATAAAATGGGGTTTTTTCTCTAGAAAGGTATTGGGTGAGAGGACTGAAAACTATGAATGCTTCATTGACTAGTTGGAGCAGCTGGGGATGCTGCTGGGCAGAGTGCAGAAGGCTGAGAAATTCTGATGAAGAACTCCATCTTGTAAGGCTGGTGTGAAGCTTAAGCATTTATTTTGGTTTATTATCCTGAATGCATGAAATTTTATCACTCTGTTTAATTAGTCCAGACTCTTCCCTCTGCCTATGTAACTGATTGAGATTAAAGAAACAGAAGCTATTTGCATTTGATTTAACAAAACGATAAATTATTGGAGAATAAATATTTTTTATACTAGGCATCATTCTACAAAATAGTTTTTTCCAATGATCTGCAGTTGTTGTGCCATACTTTTATCCAGTATTTTTTCTTTTAATGAGGTTTCTGTTTGAGAGTTGGTGGTCATATATGTGTATTTTTATATATATATATATAAATAGTTTTCTGTTTAATTTGTGGTTGTTTGAGATTTCACATACACAAGCAATGTTATTTTTGTTGCTTTTGAAAGCCAGTAAAATGGAAGTTGTTTTCTCAAAGGGACAGAACAAAGAAAAATCACTGAAATAATTTTAGAAATTCCTCTCATTTTGTTTTTAGGAAATTCTAATTTAAAATTCAACAAAGGACTGTTTATACTTACAGATCTTCATATATACATTTAATCCTATGTTAGGTTGTATACAGTTGTAAAAAACCCAATATTTTAATTCATTATTGTATACCAGCTAAAATTATTGAGAGATGTGTATCTGCCTGCCCTTCCTGTTTAAACTGAGCCAGGGTAATAGCAGATTAAAAGTGCTCATTTAATACTTCTGGGGGAAAAGTGATTGCTTGCAAGAAAGAACAATTATTAAGCCTGGCTCAGGAGAAGATCAAGTGAAAGAAACAGAGAAACAAGTTTGTGGAGCCAGAGAAATAACAAGTTTATGGAGCCAGAGAAATACAAGAAACAAAACTGAAGATTGTAAAAGACCAAAATATAGGAAAGGAGTAGATGCTTCTGAATTTTTCATGAAGTAAAAGAAGTTACAAATAGAAAACCCTTCCTGTGCTTTTAATAAATCTTTCAAAGGGTTTTTTAAGACTGCACCTTGAAATTCCCAGAAAGGATTTAAAATTGTGCTTTTCAAAGCACCTAGCAATTGCATCTGGAGGAGTAATGCTGCACTGTGGCTCTGTAGAAAAATAGATTAATCTTGGCATTGTCAAAGCCCTGTGAAGGTAGGCAGAGCAGACAGTATTTATTTCATAGTAGTTCTAAGGTTTGTTTGCAAACTGAGCCATGATTTGAAAGAAGACATTTTTGAGAGGGTTGTTTGTTTTTTTTTAATTTACAAAATATTTACAATGCAAAACATGTACAGTTAAGTGAAGGGAAATAATAAAGATTTTGGTGTTTGTATGCTTGCTTTTCTGAGAATATATAGACCAGAATATGACAATATAGTGATAAGTATAGTGCTGCTGGGCAGACTGAGGAACTTAAGAGTCACTGCAGGTACAGCTAGCACTTGAAGTGCCCAGTGTCACTGTGACACACTACTCCCAAGCAGTATAAGGCTGTGTTGCTTTTGCTTGGCCCAGTTTTTGGTAGTGGGGGTGCCACAAAGATGGCTCCTGTGAGAAGCTTCTGGAAGCTTCCACCATGTCCAGCAGAGCCAATCTCTGATGGCTCTGAAGATGATGGACATGCTGCTGGCCAAGGCTGGGCCAATTTGAGATGTTGATTATGCCTCTGTGATGAGATATTTAAGAAGAAATCAAAAGGCACGTGCAGTTTTTTCCTAGCCAGAGAAGGAGGAGGAAGTGAGAACTTGTGAGGGAAACAAGATGGAGACACCAAGGTCAGTGGAGAAGGTGGGGCAGGAGGTGCTCTTGGTGTCAGAGCAGAATTTTCTCTGCAGGCCTTGGTGAAGACCATGGTGGAGCAGGTTGTCCCCCTGCAGCCCATGGGGTCCATGGGGAATGCAGGGGAGAGCGAGGAAGCAGATGCTGTGGGTGCCTGGTGTTTGGCCAGGGTCAAACCATGACAAAAGCTTACAATTAATCTCTTGCCATGCTATGAGTGTCAGAAAATACAAATAATTCTTTAAATAATAATCAGCAGAAAGTCCTACATGTCCTTTTTAATGTCCTTTATTAAAACTTTCTTTTAGCTCTATGCCTAAGCAGCATTCCTTCCTCCTAAATATGAGCTTAATGGCATGATTTCCAAAAGGAGCAGCCATTCTGTTGGAAAGCCTGTGTATAGAAGACTAATTGTATAATTCTGAGAGTGAAAATGGCAAATTTCTGGTTTTGTGACAATGGGTAAACTGAAGTACACTTGGTTACTGATGCTTGTTTACTTATTTTTGAAATTATTCAAAGCAAGCTTAACAATATGTGCTTCAGGGTAAAGCTTTTCCTTCTCTGGTGTGGGTTTTGTTTTGGGTATTTTTTGTTTGTTTTGTTTTGCCTTTTTTTTTTGTTTTTTTTTTCTTTTTTTTTTTTTTTTGGTTTGTTGATTTGGGATTTAGGTTTTGGTTTGGGTTTTTGTTTTTTTTTTTTAATCTAAAGATGGATTTTAACTTGTTTTGCCTGATGGGCACTGTGAAGTCCTGGAAGATGTGGAAGATAAGCACTGGTTTTCATGTGGAAATTGCTGTTGCTCACTCATGCTACAAGTTGTGGTTTTCAATGGGTAGTACATGTCCTTGTTGCACTATTTGTAGATAAAAAAAGAGTGTGGGGATGCAGCTGGACTGTCTGGCAAGAGTAAATAGGCAGGTGCCTTGGTGCTGTCTGTGGTTCTTGCTCTGTGGAATGCCTCTTTACACTCTTGTCCTACTTTCTCTGTTTGAAAAAGGTTTATTTGAATATTTCTTCTTCTCCCTCTAATTTCTTGACCCACTTTAATTTCTTGAGGTTATCAAGGGAGTAGCAGCAACAGGGGTGAAGTAAATGGGTATGACTTCGGTGAGTTCCTGGCTCTGACTCTGGGACCTGTGAAGAAGGAGGCTGGATTCTGTCCCTCTCTCTGTGCAGAAGTGTGCACAGTCTCGTACAGAGACACGATTCCTGGGCCTGGGAACTGGAAGTGTGCTTTGTTGCTGCCTGTTCCTATCCTGGTGACTTAACAAGGTTTTGCTCCCTGTTGACTTTGACACAATTAGATACTGTATTTCCAGAATGCTGCAGTCATTTTCAGGGAAGAACTTGTTTTGCTCAGTCTAATTCGTTGTTTGTCAGAGCACACTATGTAGAAGAGACCTGTGACAAACTCAAGTCCATCTCTGTAGTGACTCAGGTGAAATAAGGTAATTGTATCCGGGGCGAGACGTTTCTTTTGCAGCTGCAGAATATGTAATGTGGTATTGGAAGAGCTCTGACTTGTACCCCTATGGATATTTTCCAGGTACACTGCAAGCTGTTGCCCTTAGAGTGTTGACATACTGAAGCTATGTGCTCAGAAGGTTTTGCTGAAAGCGAGTGATTTATGTTGGATCTAATGTTCTAACGACCATTATATTAAATAACAGCAATGTCAAAAGCTGTGAATAAAGCTCCCGAGTTTGAAGGCAGTGGTGAACTGTCTCATTTTATATACAAACATTTAGGATGGTCTTCATGAGCAAAAACATGAAATTGAAACTCACTGCTGCTTAGTTCTGAGATGATATTTTTATTTTCTGAATTACATCTTGCGTGTGGGAGGGGAAAAAAGGCTCTTGCCTCTAGGTCTGCCCAGCATTGTTAGAGGAGGCAAAGCCAAATACGTAAGCAGTGTGGAGCTGAGAGGGTGGCTGGTTGCTTTCCATCCAGTGCTGATGGGTCTTGACAGCTTGTACCGTCTTATGTAAACAAACACGACAATTAAAATCTGCTCATTGATCTAGTTGAAAGAAAAATAGTGCAGCTTTTCTGAAGTTTAGCTTCTCTGAAATCTGAAACAAGTTTCCTTGCATGAATTCTTTTCCCAGAAATTCTTCTGTGGTCTCCCTTTCATAACAAGAGAGGCTAAAGCAATAATTATGGGGCAGAGAATTCTTGTATGGAAGCCTGGGTTAGTTCTTTTTACATCAGGATCGATATAATTTTTGCCTCTCACCTAAGGATAAGTATGTCCTGTAGTCACAGATCCTAGGCAGTGTTGTTTTAACTGTTCAACCAGTGAAACTATTAGGGAGAAAATTGGAAGTTACTTAGTGAATGGTACCTAAAATTGGATGTAATTTATCTTTCAGTTGACTGGAAAAGGTGAGGTGATGCTCTAGGATATCAGGTAAGATGAAAGATTACATGTACCTGCTTATACTTCACAGCTGAGAATTGAGAAGGCAAACCAAAGCATGGCAAAATGCAGCATGTACCACTCAAGAAGTTTGGGAACAGGGCTCTGTCCAGATCACAGAGTAACTGTAACACCTCTTACAGATGGTTTTCTGGGAGTTAAATGGTGGTTCTTCAGGTATATACTGTAACTACTTAAGATAAATTGCAGCCTGTAAAAGTATCTGGTTTTGACTGACTTAGCCATGTCCAGAATGAAACTCAGAACTGCAAAGTAGGTTTCTACTTGCATAATATAAATGGACCTTGGGGAGATATAAGCAGTTCAACCAATAAAAAAAAAAAATTAAAATAGTGTATCTGGAGTGGGAGGTAAGAATTTTAAAACAGGAAACAAGGAAGGCAGTGGAAGGGATGCCAAGATCAGGGTAATGAGAAGTTTGCAAAAACTGGTTATATGTGGTTGGGGTTTCTCTTCTGTGTGTGTGTTTTTTTGAGGGAGTGATATGGTTATTTGGAAGCTGAGCGTAGAACTAACTGGATTTGGAGTTGTGGGAACAGAAAGTTGAAATTTGGAGAGAAACATAAAGAATGAGGCATATTCAGAGACAATGGTGTGTTGTATCTGTATTTACTGTGAAGAGAGAAGAGAGGTGATAGCAAGTGAGGCAAGGCCTAAGTGTTGATCTTTCTGAGGCAAAGACTGTGAGTGCAGAAAATTCTGAAAACAGAGATGGTCACATCAGGGTGAAAGTAGAGGGAACTGTGTTTTAACAAGACTATTTGTATAGAATTTGACCTATGCAGTCTCTATAGGAGCTACTTTTAACATGTTAGAGATGAGAAGCAAATTTTTCTGTGGGCTAAATGAGTGGATTTGATTTCCGGTTTTGCTACTGTGGCCAGGTACTGTGGCAGTATCTCTTAGAATTTAAAAAACTAAGATGTCTGGGAGAATTGTTCTTGCTAGCTTGCGAAAATTCTCACCCTGCATCACTGTAGCATGGCCTGGAGAAGAGGGAGATAACTATGGAGCACTGGCACAACCTGGAAAGTGGGCATGTTGAGGATGTCAGTGGTGTCAGAAAGGGATCTCTGTTTCCTGTCATTGGGAAGGTGAACACTAATCAAGAGTGACATAAAGCTATGTTTGCTCACCATGACAAGGTGATCATGTCAAGGAATGGGGCCTATTGCAAAAATGCTTCTGTTACTGACTAATCTGGTTTTAGTTCAGTGGCCGGGAAAATCTTCACAGAAACAAAACAGTAGTCACTGTAAGAGAAATTACATGTTGGTTTGATTTGATTAGACTTTGAACAGATAGCTTGGCTTTACTGTATTCATCTCAGTGTAGAGCAAGTTTAGATACTGGCCCAATGACAGAAGCAATTAAGCTGGTTTTGTTTCACAGTATTAAACTTAATTTGGTGAAGAAATGGAGGCCTTCTGAAACACAGAACAACTATGTCCATTATTCCTAAATGTATTGTCTTCAAATAGCTCCTACTACATCAGAGAACATCAGTTCTGCGTCAGAGATGTTAGTTTTCTGATGCTTGGATGCATTCAGGATCCCAGTTCTTTTCAAACAGCACTCCCCTAAACAGTGTGTGTCATCAGCACAAGGGTAGCCATATTCTTGGCCTTTAATCTTCTTGCTCATCAAGCCAAGCTGACTCTATTCAGTGCCAGTATCTTGCACCTTATGAAAGTCATTAAAATTAGGAATGGGTGATGCATAGAAAACGGGAAAAATAAATTAGGTTCTCTTGCACTTTATTAATGTCCATCGGGATGGGAACATTGCTACAGTGTCGTGTTTGCGTAAAATTGGGCAATTTACCATACACTGAACTTAAGATTGTTTTTGAGTACCTGTACATGTTAAACTTGCCTGCTAAACATGAGTACAGATATTACACACATGGAGAGCATGGAATGAATGGGTTGATATGTATATTATGACAACTATGTGCTATCTAAATTTTCTTCTCTTGGACCCTGATTTGTTTGCAAATCTAATTGAGAAGTGCTATTTTTGTGCTAACTGAAATGTAGATCTACCTTAAAAATACTGTCTTTAAAAGCCACAGAAAATTGCATAGCATCTGACATGGATTTTTTTTATTCTGTGAGGTCTTTAGAAAATGTAGTTTGCAGTAGAAAAACTTTATATAGTTATAAAATTGACAAATATGTAGTGAAATTTCTTTTTAACTTGGGAGTTTGTGCATATAGATTAGAAGATGGCAGATGACTTCGTGTGCCAGCTCTGCCTCATTCTCTGCGAATTGCAGCAGTTCATGTTACTTGCAGATTTAAGAGCCAGGGTAGATTGTGCTCCAAAAAATTGCTGGGCCCTTATTTCTCCCCTGTCTCTTTGCTGCTCATTAGGCTTTAGGTAGATTGACTCCTCATCCATGAAGCAGTAAGGTAATTTTCAGCACTACACATGTATTTTAATCTTACTGGCAATTTGCAGCATGCTAATTTAGAGTGTAGCCTTTTTCCCCACTTCCATTTTCAAGGATCTTGAAGGTCTATTAAACTGTGTTTGTATCTGTATGAATGCAGCTACTTTATTGGCACAAAACATTCAGAATACAATGAGAAAGGTCAAGTATACAAGGCTTTCTTGATAGCATTTTAGAAATTATGGGTTTTATTTGGAGGGGGAGATAGAAAGGGATGGAACTTAAAAAGGAGTCTTTAAATGGCAGGTTTAAAGCTCCCTGAATATATGCATTAAATGTACAGGCCAGATTACTGTTTTTTGCCACGAGCAATATTTCTCAAACAAACTACATAATTGAAGGTCATTGGTACAGGTGGTCTTGACAACTGGTTGTTTACAGCAGGAGTTTTTCTACTTGCAGAAGCACTTTCCTGACATTTGAGGCATTATCTGTGGTGATCTGAGAAAGGTCAAAGAGAATAAAACACAATCGAATAAAACCAAAATTAACACGGTACATGTCTGTAGAGCCTCACTTATGATGGTCAGAATGTTGTATAAGTTAAGTCTGGGTCAAAGGTGCTGCCTTCATTTACTGGTTGACAATCTTCTGGTTGGGAAGAAACCAAAACCTCAAGAATTTGATAGACTTTAATTCACTTTTGGATGCAAGTAACACCTTTTTTGTGCTTTTGATGAAGAACAAAACCAAACCCAAACATGACAACGAAACAAATAAACCACAAAACCCCCTCAAGACAATACCACCACCAAACCTAAGTGTTTAGTATTTCTGTAGCTCAGGACTCTTGCCACAATGGAAAAAAGGGTTCAAGTCTTTGGTTTGCTTCTTTCACGATTAAAACACGTCGTAGTGGTGTGGAAGAGTCTTGGTGGTTATGCTCAAAGCTATTCTTATTCCCTCAGCTATTAACTAGCCTTTTCATATTGATTATGAGATGAGTTTTCACTGGAACTTGATGGTTTTTGAGGAAAGCTTTGTTTTGGGTAAAAGAACATCAAAAAGCCTTCAAAAGTGCTTTTTGCCTTTTGTGTGCTGAGAATACCAGGCTCTGGGTTTCTGCTGTCATTGTACTCCATTGAGTTGTCTTAGATGTCTCGACAAAGTATGTTAACTCTGCCAGATTTTGCCTGGAGGAGAAGCCGTGGCCAGGCTGCAGGATGGGAACAAAGCCACCGGGTGGCAGAGGAGACTGAATTAAGTGACTGCTTGGTGAGACTGGATTTGTGCTTCCGACTGGGAAAGAGACCAGATATAATGCAGCTGAGCTCCTCCCTGGTATCTTCTAGTGTATTTTCCAGAATCTGGAAAAGCAGAGAGAAGGGAAGATTCCTGTAGGTCTAGTAATAATCCAAAGGATTCTGCGGGCCTGCTTTAATTGCTATACAAGAATTGCATTGAGAAGGCAGTGCATAATCTAATGCACAGTTGGAAGGTTGACTTGGAATAACGTCCATGTCCAAAAGCAGCATATGCTTTCGGTCTTTGTCCTTTTTTTCCTCTTTGCTTATCATAAACGTCAGTTATTGACTGCTTCAAATAAGGTGAAATTTTAAAAAAAGAGATCTGATTATTTCCTCTTCTCTGATGCACTGAAAAGAGAAATATTGGTATTTTTCTTTAGTAAAGTACTAGAGTATTCCCATCTTCCTATTGTGTATGAGGAAGTCTCATACTTTGAACTCTGCTGCCTCTACCCCCATTATCTCTGACAAGGTTATGTTTGTATGACTTTCAAAGAAAGTGGAAAAAATAAATTTTCCAAGTTGCAGGAGGGTTTCCTCTGATGGAACAGTTCTGCATTCACTTCATGCTTAGTTTACTATATTTGCTTCAATTGAGATTTTTTGCTTGATTTATGGTGAGAGATATTTGTGCTGCAACTCATTACTTGAGGTCATTGCATCTGTCTAGAGCCAGGAAATTCCCACTGCCCACAATGAAGCCTGGAGATCAATGAGTGACCTAGGTGATCTGGGTGAGGGACACAGTGGACAAGAAGTGTTGTCCTTTCTGCTCTCTCTCTGTGTCTTGGGGAGGACTGGAGCACCTGGCATACAACTGGAGATATGTTGAAGCTGCCCTATTAACTTATAGTGAACCTCTTCAGCACACTGTCTGTGAACATTTAGCTGTTAATATGAAAAAACTCCACAGCAGCAGCTGTAGGTGAGCAGCAGACAGCTTGTTATTATGTCAGTAATAAAGTCCAGTTATTCTTTTCTTAGCATCAATGAATAGTCTAATTTCTCACTCCATTGAAAGTGTTAATTAGTTAAATTTGAGGTATGGACACTGGTAAACAACAGCTGCCTGGAGACTTGAGGCTTTGCAAGTTTGGCAGGAGTAACACCTTTTAAAGACCACACAGATGAGATGAGAGCATACAGAAATCAAATAGCAGGGGAAACACAGGCAGCACAAGTCACTGAAAGAAGAGGGTGTTAGAAAATAATTGTTCACTTTGCATTTTGAAGCTATTTCTGCTGTAAACTGCTTTTCCAAACCAAGAAAGTGGAGGGCACTCTCAGTGAGCCAATGTTCTTCTTAGCAGATAGAGCCTGGGACATGCATCCATTCCTCTTGTTCTGAAAATGTAATATATGGCTGAACTGTTCTCTGATTCATAAAGAGCATGGAAATCATTCATCTAGGGCCTGATGCTCCGCCATGTGATTCCTTTCATGTTTAGAGTAAAGCTTATTTGATGTATGCTAACCCTTCTTCTCTCCAAGCTGCACATTAAAGTAATTAGCAAACAAAGCCTGTTGTAGATTTTCCATTGAAGCTGCAAAAGTGCAAACAGACAGAGAAGCATCAAGGCACTTTTTCTTTCTTGTTAAAACATTATAAATGTCATTGATCATTTTACAGAATTAATCTTGCAAGGTTAAAAAAACCCTAAAAGCAGAAAGAGTGTGAAAAGGGTAAGCAGTGAAGAAAACTGGGGTGAATGTTAATGCAGTTACTCTGGTTGTCACTGGTGGTGATTCAAGCAAACAAAGGACTTAGTGGTAGCTTGGCTCAAGAATATTTTTATAATAGAGAGAAATGAAGTGTGTAGCATAGTAAATGCACTCTGAAGAGCCATTTCCTGGGAGCCATTTTTATTTGTGTCATAGCCCACCATGAAACAAAGCGTGGCTGTACATTCCTGTGTTTTTCTGCTGAGACTTTCCATTCTTTGCTGTGAGCTACAGTGATGTGGGGGGTACCTGTGGATACTTTCTAGGAAAGTGTAGATGCTAAAGAAAGAAAAGGGTTGCTTCTTTGCATATGCAGCGTTTGGCTTGAAATAGCAGCCCAGAAAACAAGCTGTCAATGTTCCTTAGTGATGATTTAAGGTCAAATTTGTCTGGGAGAACAACTGGGTAACTGATTTTTTTTCCATTAGGAGCTGAGAGGTCCATGCATGGCTTTGGGTGTTAGATCAAAATCTGACAGGTTGTTCAAAGTTTCACAGCACCTTCTTTTGCTTGCTTTACGGCATTATGAGTATATGTTACATGGCCTTTAATTTTCTGTAATTTTTAATTTATTTTCTTTTGGTGTCTCTTGGTCTTGGTTGGATTTAGAGGTTTTGCTGCTCAGTCATGCTGAGCTCCAGTACTGTGTTGCAAGGAGCAGATACTGCAAAACTTAGGGGCTTCATTTCCACCAGGAGCTGGCAACATGCTCAGGTGCCTTAAATGAGTTAGAGCTGCAGTCTCTCCATGTGGGCTGGAGCAGGCTGTAGGAAACAGTCCAAGGGAACAGTGTGTGCTAATCCCCTGTGCTCTTACACCTCTCTTTTGAATCCTCCTGTGTGGTGCTATAGGGACATGTCTGTCTGCGAAGGCCCTGGCTCATGACCTGCTCACACACAGGCCCACAAGCTAGGGTAAATAGCAAGATTCACAAATGTAGATCAATCATCAGCAGGCCTAAAAATTTGTCTTCTTTCAAGATAGTGCTTGTTACCATTTCCCTCAGAGTGAACAGGGCTGATTAAGCTTTGAAAATCTGAGCACGGAAGGAATACAGTACTGGTGCTTTCTCCATGAATAAAACATGTTTTTTTATACAGCAACTGTTTCCGTGCCTGAGCTGGGGTTGAACTTGTTTTTGCAGGTCAGATTATTGCAAATGTTGCAATTTGGGCACAATTTCTGTGTAACTACGTAAACAGTCTAATTAGCAGTCCAGATTTTCCCCATTTTCTAATGGTGTTATAGTCAGCCATGAAATACAACTATTTTTCTTATTATATTTGTACTTGAAATTAAATGAATCATGCAGTCAGGCAATGCATAAAAAGTTTGAGTAAAGGAGGTAAAACTATTTCTCTACCATGTCATCCTTATCTTCATTGACTGAGTCATGACCCAACCACCCCCCATGAAACCAACTCTAGCTCTACAGCCAGACTCTTTCACTGAGAGTAAAGGTGTAGGAAACAATCCTACCCCACCAAGTTACAATCCAAATATTGTTGTGGGTGTAAGCATCTCAAATCATCCTTTCCTGAGTTGCAGCGTTAACAATCTGTGCTCTTGCAATGGTTTTTCAAACTGATCTCTGCTGATGACATGTTCATGATTTTGAATCTACCTGACTTCTTGTTGAATGGTGTTTTGTTGTGGGTTATCGTGACTGAGTTATTACTATTTGATGTCAGATACTGGGAAAAAAGTGTGGATATTATAAGAAAAGTAAAAGCCAAAATACTCATTGAATGAATTGCCGTATCTCACTTTCTTAAGGATTGCTTCAGACACAGGATATGTCCTTTTTTCCATAGTTCTTATGGCTTAATGGCAAAAGTTGCACTGTTTTAGAGACCAAGACACATCAGGACAATAAAAATTTGTGGAGGTTAAGAGTTGGAAGGATAAATCTGGCTGTGAGAAAAGAGTGGTAATTAAGATTGTTACAGGTCAAATGAAAATAAACCTGTAATATGATCACAGTTTGGGGAGGGCAAAAGAGACAATAGCCAGAGAAGCTTTTATAAAATGCTATATGTGCTACTTTGACTTGACAGCAAAGTTTTCTTTTGGATTTTACTTTATGGGTCTCAGTGGCAGCTGGTCTGCTCTTGCAGGAAGACCGGTCAGTTTGGCCTCTGATCCTATTGCTCATTCTGCCATCAGTTCTCCTGAGGCTGTTTTCCTCAACTTATATTCCTCTCTTGCCCTTCCTGCATACCTTCTGAATATCAGTGTACTGAATTATGCAGCAAGAATGGCTTTGCTTTGGGGTGTTGCTGCAGCTGTGGAAGTGGAATGACATTCTTGCCACTTGGTCCCTTAGTTCTATAGAGAAATGCAAGAGGAAATCTGCTTTTGTGTTCCTGGCTTTTAGCCTGGAAAATGTGATGCCCATACTTGGATTTCATAAAGGAAAACTGCACTGCTGTACTCACACTGCCAGCTCTGAGATACTTGCTCCCATTTCTTATTCAATGTATGGTTCAACTCTTATTAAAGAGGTGTGAGGTCATCCTTCAAATACAAATTTCCCACTAGATGGAGCGTTGACAGTAGGGTGGTCCTGTTAAGCGATGCATATTTCCTGACATACACAGATGTTCTCTGAAACCATCAGATCCAGATCTCCTTCTCCCTCGCCAAGATTATTCTTGTGACGCTAAAAGCTTAATTTAGATGGTAAAACAAACACCTAATTTTTAGAAAAAATTTCCCTTGGGCATGGTTTGAAGCCATCTCCTGTCTAGATGGTAAACAGAACCATTAATGAAGTGCTAATGATTAACATTTAACTTGGCAACAAACAAACAGCTCATTTTGAAAAAAAATGCTGACTTTCCCTGGATTATAGTATGTTTGGATGAGAGGGTTTGGAAAGGGGTAAAAGGATGAGATGCAGCCCTTATTCTATAAATTTCATTTTACAAGACAAGTTTTCTTCATACTTACAGAGTCTGTTGATTGCTAGGGCAGATACATGTAGTCTGCATATGTGTGTATGAGTAATGTCAGTAACTCATTAACTGCTGTTGATAAGTGAGAGTTGAGTTGGTCATGGCTTTGTGCAGCCAAGGTGGAATTTGAGGGATATGATAGCAGAATGACACATTAATGGGAAATGGAGGGGAAAACATAGTCTGGATTATGAAAATGAGGTGGTTCCAGAAAACACTGGCACTTTTTTATGGTTGAACTAAGCTCATATTTGTCTGGATGTCACTTAAATTTGCGTGGTGTCTCATGAGAAAGGAATTATAAAAATTTATTACAAGTCTTTGTGAGGGGCAGGAAGTGATGACAAAGAACAAGGAAAAAGAAAACCATTCACAATTGTTGACTACGTGTTAAGAAATGTATTTCTGTCGGAGAAATACTCCAAGAAGACAGACTGTACAAATTAAATCTGTTAGTGACAAAGTTAAACCAAAGAGATGTCATAGCAGAGAAGTATGGAAAAGTCATGGAAGGTGTCTTGGATTGCTCTGAAGCCTTGAATACAAATCTCTGCTTAGTCCAGGGCCAAGAATTTGGCAATATATAATAGAAGTTCCCCTTTGGGGGCAAATATTTTAATTTTTTCAAAACTGGCCATAGCTAAAGAAGAGCAAAACCATTTTTAATGAAACAGTGATAAAGCTGGTTCTCTAGTAAACACAAATAGCAACCAATTCAACTCATGGGAATGGAGGAGATTGTCCATCCTGGGCTCTGCAATGGCATGTGGAGATGGCAGATGAATTTGAGTGACTGGGGAGGTGAGGAGAAATGGCTCAGCTGCTGTCTGCAAGGAAAGCACAGCTTTTTCTATAAACATAAAAAGAAGTGTCAGAATTCAGAGACCCTGTAGGTCTTTTTCAATGGCATGATTTTATTCTTTTGGGTTTTGTGCTGTGGTACCCTCTTTGGAACAAAATCTCTATGTGAACTGCTTAGTGCACTTGGTTGACTGGAATATAAATCTTGGAACTTCAGGGAGAAGCACCACTGAATTAGAGACCACAAGCAAGTTCCACACGCACTGTGAGCAGCTTGCTTTTAAAAAGCCCTAATGGACAGCCAAATTAGTCAAATCCTGAGAGGGCTAATACATAACTATTTTACAGGCTGAGGAAGGAAACTGGCATCTGCATATTGGCACAAAGCTTTGAAGGGGTGAGCAATGGTGTGTTTCAAACAAGGTCAGTGCAGGTGGAACAACCTAAGCTCTTGTTGCTTTCTTCCTAAGAACATTTTCACTGAAACACATTGCTCTAAGTACCTGGATATAGTTGTGGTTTGTAGATGTGATGGGCTGTGTCTGGATGTTTAGAGTTTTTTGAGAGGGTCAGCTCACCTTTCTTTTCAGCATGGCCGAAGAGTAAAGATGTAATTGATCTTTCTAAGTATATCCTTGAAGTCTTCTTTTGGTAGAGTATTTTAAGTATCCCAAAATGTCGCATGACTTAGTGTGCAGCAATGAACAGCTCTTCAAAAACCTGCTCATTTGTGGCGCTAATGTCTCTAAAACTCAGGTAAAGTTTCAGCCTTGGCACATGTGGAGGTTATGCAACATTGTAATGTAAACGATTTAAAGATTTCCAGGTATATCCTTGCAAGCTGATGAGCAACAATTCGCTTAGAGGTGATGGTTTTCCATCAGAAAGCAGTAGAGCACAAATACAGAATGGGTAAATGTTTGCAGGAGGAAAGTAAACGTGTTTGTGATGACTGCTTATCGTGAGTTGGCTGATGAGGCAGCTAGCAGATGTCATAGAATATATTATTTCTGTTCTCTCTGCAGTTTACATATGTATCTTAGCTAAGTGCACCAGAGCCTTAGTTCAGATACAATATCTTTGCCTTGCATTGCTTCATGCAGGAAAAATAGTCTTTTTCTAGTGAACTAGAATGAACAGATGCAGTTTCAAATAGCTAGCAGATGTTAAGAGCAAGTGAGCAGGAATCAGCTGGAGGGGCCTGTCTGGGGGGAGCAAGATCTCCCTGGAATTAGGAGACAGGGAAGAAACTGAGGAGGTTTTCCCTAAGAGATGACAAACAATGCTGTAATGACGTATTTTTAGCTTAGGTGAACAAGGTCCTATTCCAGGAATCTTTTCTATTACATCTCCCTTTGTTTTTTTTTGGTTTATATTTTTTTCTTGTTTTTTTGGCAGCCCAGGTGAGACTGCTAGCTTGGGTATGTATTTAGGGCATAAAAATTGTCAGTAATTAGTCTCCGTAAGTTGTCTAATATCTGAAAACAAAGTAGGTTTTCTGTTACCTCTTTGCAGAATTGGAATGAAAGCAGATAAATTAAAATTAGGGCCATGTGAAACAGACAACAGAAAGAAAAATGTAATTATTATAACTTACTTCTTTGCAGCTCTAGAGAGCTGGTTCTTCCCACCCAGCAGTTTCACAGAAGTTTTAAGCAATCTCTGGATTGCTGCTGGATTAAAAGCTGAAAGTTACTGTTGTGGGCAAGGTGCTAGCAATAATGCAGATTACTTGGTTCGTTTATTTAAAACATATTACACATGGACCATTAAGAAACTCAGTAGTTTATAGAAATATATTTTCAATCTGCTTGTGAGACCATGCTGTACTGTTGTGCTGCTCTGTTTCCTTGAGACAAGTTGCTACAAAGAATGTTATTCTTCTGGGGAAAAAAAAAAGCCAAAAATCATAGGCCAGAAACATTAATTAGGAAAATCTGACTGTGTAAGGTGGGAGTACAGAATGGATTTTAAAGAAAGTACTTTGCTTTTTGTTATTACACACTGATGGAAAAAGGCATAGTAATTCACCCTGGGAGCTAAGGCTTCTGATGTTAAAGGTGAAGGTGGTAAAACATGGGAGTCTTAATTCCTTACTGATTACAAAAGGAATCACAGAACAGGTGAGGCTGGAAGGCAGCTCTGGAGACCATTTAGTCCAAACCCCTCTCTCCAAGCAAGGTCAATTAGAGATTTTTCATGGCTGTGTCCAGTTGGGTATTGTCTCTCTCCAAGGATGGAGATTCCACAGCCCCATTGGGCAAACTGTTCTAGACTTCTGTCTCCCTTAAAGCTTTTTTACAGTTTTTTTGTTTAATATAGAATTTACTGGACTTCAGTTTGTGGCCATCTTGTCCAGTCGCTGGGCATCACTGAGAAGTGTCTGAATCCCTCCTTGCTGATGTTGCTCTGTCCTTCTGCCCTGCTTTTATATCCACACTGATACTGCTAGGCCTCCTTGTCTCCAGCTTTTCCCATTCTTTCCTTACATGTCTGATGCTCCAAGCCCCTCTCATTTTTAGCTCTCTGCTGGCCTCGCTCCAGGATATCCATATATCTCAGAACTAAACCTGGTAGTGAAGATGTGAGTGAGCACTCTTCTAAATGGTATTGAGTGGAAGTTGGCTATTGTAAATAGAGAGGGAAAGAGAGGCTAAGGATCAATATTTTGCTTGCCATCAGTTAAAACCCAGTCAGTAGAAACAGAGGAGAAAACTATCTTATGACAGCCTTACTTTATTTTTTAAATAGAAAAGTTAAGTCTAGAGGGTACACTGATTGTGTTAATACTTTTATTAATGAGAAGGTGGGGGAATTATTCTTGCAGCAGGATCTAAGATGAGTCTAGCTTCAGTACTGGTGTTTTATTCACAGCCAAAAGGACACTGTATATCTTCTGAGTAATTGAAATTACACTATTAGTCCTTACCACTGGAAAGAAAAACTCCAGTGCAAATCTCTGTGGGAAGATATATAAATGATTTGGCATTAAATCTATAGAGTCTAGCCCAGGTGTCCTGCTTTGACTTGTAGTTGCTGCTGATGTTAAACTATTTAGCAGGGTTTTTCCTGTCACTTTATTGTAGTTGATGCTACAAATTCCTGATCCCCATTTATTTAATGCTGTTTGTAACAGTAGCTTGATCCAATAAGATCTGTGAAGTCCAGATGGTTTTCACGAGATTGCCCATACTCTCTTGAAAGCAGAGAGTAGTTTCCAGAGTAAAATTAAATACAGTCAAGATCTCTTCTAGGATTTATGCCTGTTGGCCTGACTCATTGCTGGGAGATAGATCTTTATAAGCTCTTAAGGCTGTGGAGGTTAGTTCTGCTGTATTTGCCTGCATCCCCCTGCTCTCACTTGTGAGTGGTAAGGAGGGGAGATGCTATCCCGTCCTTTTTGAGTTACTATTGACAGGTCTGTGCAGCTTTCCAACAGAGAAATTTCCTTCATTTGGGAGCAGACCATTTCATGTTCTGCAGTAGGTAACACTGCATCTTTCCTGAGTGGAGCTTTCCTGTGGCATTTACAAATCAAGCATAAAATTGTTTTCTTCCAGAGCTCTTTCTGTAACTGACTTTGCAGACTGCACTGAAGTGGTATTTTGTAAAAAGGTAACAGCTTTGTTATTTGGGAGACGGCAGCAGTTCTGTGTACTTAGTTCTGCAGCAACATAGAAAGCTCATTTCTAGTAAAAGTGGCAAAGCAAATGGTACCCAAAAAGGGCAAATCCTGCTCAGACTGTCCTGTACCCAGGATGATTCTTTTAAATAAATTTCCAGGCAAATATCTAACTCCTAAATGGAGAAATGGTTGAACGCATTGTCTTTCTGATGGAATACAAAGTTGTCTGTTAGTCAAAGTGGAAGTTGTCTGTTAATCCAAGCAGATGACTATAGGCTGGCCTAAGGACAGTTTCAGTATGTAAATTGATAGACAAAGGTATGAGCAGAAACTTGTAACTAAACGTGTTTTCAGGGCTCTGCACTGTTGTCTTGCGTGATTAATAATGATACTGTATTCCATATCAAACTGTGTCCCAACATTTTTACTGTATCTTTAAGACACTACAGCTGGAGACCTTGTGTGTGGGCTGGGGGTGAGGGGGAGGAGGGTCTGGGTGGTTTGTTGTGTGTGGGTGTTTTTAAAATTTCCCCATATAGGGCATTGTTGCTTTTCTTGCCGTGATATTTGCTTCACTGGCTGTTTGTTCTTTGTTCAGGCAAAGGCTTTTCTTTCCTTACTTTTATTTTTTTTTCCTTCAGCTCATAGTAGTTATCTTTGAGCTGCTTTAGGGATGAATTCTGCATTTCCCTCTCCAAAGCTGGGGTCATTGCACTGACAGACAGTAGTGGAGTGTCTGTGCTCTGCTTGTTAATAAATTGTTGGTTTTATACTTTTATCTATTAATAATCATTACATATTGGTGAAGAGGGATTGTTGGGAATCCTGAAAAGGAGATAACTCATTCCAGAGTGTTTTCCTTAAATTTTCTCAAACCAAGACAACTGTGTGTTCAGCTAAGACTTGTACCTGGCCTCTGTGCGAATTGGTTACCACAGGCTGGGGCAAGAGAGAATGATTTCATCTCTGATTGCATGTAGGAATACACCAGACATTCCTGATAACACAGACTTGTCTTGGGTAAAACTGCCAAATCTCATCACAGAGTTCTTGACTTTGACAGAACATTGCTAAGGGGTTGTAAACAATTGAATAAAAATCCACAGAAAATACAGTTTTTATATTTGTTTGTGATTTCAATCACGTTATTATGAGATTGGTGAATGTGTGTCTATGTATAATTCAAGTCTTCAGCTCCAGATATAACCCTAGGGACAACCAAATATCCAAAGTATAATTTTCATTTTTCATATTATCTGGTATATATTGGCCAATGTTATTAGCATGGAAAATGTATGACAGTGCTGTCATCAGTGTCTTGCAGCAGTAATAACTTATCTTTTCTCAACAACATACATGCAAGTGTGTGATGAAGTGTGTTTATCAAATGAGCAGATGCTCTGAAACTGGGGAAAAAATTTTGTTTAAATGAGATTACTCTGTCTACAGCAGATCTGAGTAATGCTAGTCACTCCTTCTGTACTTACAAAGGTTGCTATTTTCTTGCTTGCAATTATTCAAATATGAACCTTTCCTGGAACACAATTTATGAAATGATCAGGCTTAAAAATTTATCAAAATCAAGCCAAGTAAATGTTCCGCCTCCTGTTCCAAAGAAAAGCTACTTGGACAGTATTCATTTGTTTTTCATATGTATATGCCATATATATTAATTGAAAAAATCCAGGTATCTACCTATTCATGTTAATGTCATTTAAAATTACTATATATTTCTGATGGTAGGCCTGCTAATGGTAGGACATGAGGACAATGCTGGGCAAAGAACTATCAGCTGAGGTTAGTGATAATTCACAGCGGTTCCTCTGCTGACAAAACAATTTGTGTAACTGATGTCCTTGGTACCTATAAGGCTGCAATAAAAAAGAATAAAATCAAAACCTACACGTATACAAACTCCCCAGAAAACCCCACACATACACAGCCACCCACACAGTCACCCTCTTCCACTCTCACCTCCCCTCCACAAACCCCAAAACGCAAAAAAACCTGACAAAACAACTCACACTGAAAATTTTCCTTCAGATACAAAGATCTTTTAGGTGCTCAGTATCCCCAGTATCTTCAAAAGAGTGAAGTCTTTTCTTATACGAAAGAAAAAGTCAAGGGCATTGGTTAAATGTAGGAAAACAGAGGTGATCTTTAACCTTGAGCAGGGACTAAAGTAGCCCTTAAGGGTTTTGGATGTCAGGAAACTATAGAAATTCTTGCCTTTCATCTTCCCCTGCTTTGGCCTCACATTGAGGGAATTAGGCTGAAAGACTGGGCACTGAGGACAAAAGTTTCTAACAGTTTTCAGGTTGTCCTCAGGACAACTGTCTTCCTGAGCTAGTAGACAGGGATGGGGAGTTGAATAACCAACACTGTGTAATCCAGCAGGAAGCAGTTAGTGACCTGCTGAGCCACTGAGATGCTCACAAGTCTATGGGACCAGAGGGTATCCATCCTAGGGTGATGAGGGAGCTGGCAGAAGAGCTTGCCAAGCTGCTCCCCATCATTTACCATCACTCCTGGATAACTGGGGAGGTCCCAGATGACTGGAGATGCCAATGTGACCCCATTCCCAAGAAGGGCCAAAAGTAGGATCCAGGAAGCTGCAGACCTGTCAGCCTGACCTTGGTGCCCAGTAAGGTTATGGAGCAGATCATACTGAGTGTGGTCACGTGGCACCTACATGAATTTCAAGGATGAATCCTAATTTTCTGTAAGGTTTTGGGTGGTAGCTTGGTAGATCTCAGACTAAACAAAGGCATTGAAGCTCTGAAACAGAACTACTGCATAGAAGAAATTTTCGTTGTCTGCTTTCTGTAAAGGTAAAGCATTATGAGTTGCCAATAATGTGCCTTTTGAGAATAGATGAGCTGGAATTATATTATTTCTTCTTAAAGACTGGGGAGATGCTGGGCATTTCTCTGATTTGCAGTCATGATGCTTTTTACAGAAGTACAAAACTAATTATCTTCAAAAGCTGTGAAGATGTTTCTTAAATAGGAGTTCTGGTATATTTGAAGAGCAGTTTTTCAGCATTCTTAAGATATAAAGAACTGTTAAAAATATCAATGTAGTAGTCTGTGTTTCTTGTAACTTTAAAACCAACAGTGTCTGCCTTGCCAAAACTTCATTACACTATCTGCTCAAGTTAGGAACTCCAAGAGAAACCCATCCATTTATTTCAGCCAAAAGGCCACCTTGATGCTTTGTTTAGCACTCTGAATTTGCTCTGGTCAGACAAAGGATTGGATTGATGCTCCTGGGGAGTTTGAATACCAAAGTAAACTGTTATGTTTCTCAAGAGAAACCAATTCAGTGTTGCTGATTTAGGATCCTTTGATTGCTTTAAGTTTTTTTCACTGATTATATTCTCACGTCTACAAAAGCTGTGTCCTCCTTGAAGATTTTATCTTGCTCTTTTTCACTCTGACTTAGTTAAGACAAGTGGGCACAAGGCAAAAACATCTTTTGGATGTTACCAAATTATTGTTCGGTGGAGATGAGTCTAAATTTATAATGCTGGAATTCTATAGATGCAGCTTTGCTCTCACAAGCTTCAAGGAAGGCTGAAATTTAAAGGTTTATTGAGAGAGCTTTGATCTTGCCTTATTAAATTTGTGGCAACGTGTGAGCTTTTAAAAAGAGCTAAAAGGCCTTGTCTTTACTACTTTGACACATGCCATTCTTGGTAAAAACTGAGTCTGCTTTTTAGTTTAACTTTGAGCAGTCATTCTGAAAAAATTCCCCTGGAACATTAATTTCTGTAAAAAATGGTTCACCGGAGGAGTGGATTTTTTTTTTCCCAGATGCAGAATATTGTGTGCACAGTAGTTAACAACAGAAATAATAATATGATTTAGTCATCATTACAGGGACACTTTTAGAAAGTTATCATGACATTTAGTGCTTTGGACTGGAAAGTCTAATCTTGTTTCAGTACCAGCAGTTTCTGGCTTGCAGCCATGAGCAGCAGACTCTGAGGAGGGTACAAACAGCTTTTAAGGAACATATTTTAGTTTTCTTGACAACCAGTTTGGTATTTTAACAGTACTAGGAATTACTCAAATTGAGATCTCAGATGCAAACTACATAAGGAGAAACGATGAGCAAGAATTTGGTTAAGTATCAAATCAGTATCAAAGAGAGCTGAGAACAAAACAAAAAATTAACCCCATGTGTGTTTCTACACCTGACCACCTGGAGGAGGGTTCTGGAACAGGAAAAGAAGAGGATGTGCAGTAGAAAATTTTGTGTCAAACTGCATTAACTGTAGCTCCCTGGAGGACTATGGAGACATGTGGATCAATATAGTAAGGAAGAAATAGCAGGATGTTTCATGGCAGCTTTTCTTCATTTAGATTAATTTTTTAGTATCAAGAAAGAGAAATTGGTAAGGAAATGAAGCTTAAAAACAAAACAACAAAAAAAGCCCATAGGTTTCCCTAGAAACAGTGATTTATAGTTTTCTAGAGTAAGACTGCTTTTTGAGAATTTGCCCAAACCTCAGAATCAATGCTCTCCTTTCCTCTTGAGGACATAGGAAAAATAAGTAAAAGATTTTGCTAACCCTGGGTATGATGAAAAATGGAAGGCCCAAATAAATGCTTTCTAGGGATTGTTTACTTAAGACTTCAGATTTTGAATCTTCAAGCAACCCTCTGGAAATGGTGAGAATTCATTTTATTTTCCATGCTGAAAATCAGAAGAAAATGTGTAAGTTGTATATAACGTTGTTTCTATGTGATAATTTTGATTTCCAAATCCTTACAAGCCATTCAGTTATTTTTAGGATGTTTCACTTTTACCCTCTTTCATGGCTAAGAGTTCACTGGTTTGTGGCTATCCTTTGAGTCCTTCCTCAGTCCTTCTGCAATGGTGCAATAAACTAGCTAGAAACTAACAGTGGGCAACTGGAAATACTGAACTCGAGCAAATGCCTTCTCAATTCTGTAGTTAGTCACAGGTGCTGAGCTCATATTGTCCCACAGCTCCTGTTACATCTGTCTTGAAAATATGTGACAGCTGAAGTCATCTTACAGAAGTGCTAGACAACAAAACAATTCCCTAGTGTTTGCAGGATTTGGATTTCTGGTTCCTGGGATAGTTTTACACTACTGAGATTAATTTTTACAGTGCAAAATACAAATTTAGTTGTATCTCTAGGCTAAAAATCATCTGCTTCCCATAAGCCATAGAATAAGACATCTAGGTTTTCAGGAGTATAATTTAGGGTTTTGCATTTGGTCTTTTGTTTAGGTGCCTAGAGAAGGATCTGTGCTCTTTCAGTTGTACATGCATGGAAGTCCTTGGCATGCCTATGAGGCTCATCCACATCCTTCCATTGCAAATGGCAGCATGATTCAAATAGTTAAGAAAAAAAAAGTAATGGAGAGTTTAAATTGAGGGGTAAAACTAGTTGTTTTTCCATCCCTCTGGCATTGCAAAAACACGTCCCTTACGTAAGTTGCCTTGGTACACACTGTGCACATCTCCTTGCACTCTAGATACAAGAGGCAGCTGTGACTGCACTTTGTTAGCTGGTAGCTCTGAGTACTGACCTAAATTATAACTTTGTATGCATAGGGACAGTACCACGTTCAGCTTTGGTTTGTGTGATGATGTAGGAGAACGGGTTGCTATGGTAAAAACTCTGGTGATGACAAGCTGTGTGATGTCAAGCTAATATAAGGTGGTTTTTGCAAAATGAACAAAATACATTGAGAGAAATATTAGGCAGATATTTTGGTGAATAATGCTCTTTATAGTTAATGAAAGGAAAGACTGTACTACCTGCATTACTTCTCTTTGGATAGAGAATCCAAACCAGATGGGGCTCATGTAAACACTTGGCCATTTGTTCTGATCAGTGTGCTCAGGCAAATGGGATCTAATTGAAGGAGAAACATTGCCATTTCATTTTGTGCAGGCAATTTATCAATTCCTAAGATTAGGCTGAATCACAGATGCTTCTGTGAGTGGAATAATACTCTATTTAGAGAAAACCACAAGAATGTCCAGGAAGATATCCTCATTTTTGTTATCCAACTTTCCTAAATTGCTCCTCTTTTCAGAAGTATAAGGTAGAATGTCCCTCAGTTCCCAAGATATGTAGAAGTACAGTGATATCTAGTGGATTCACACTAGGTATTAAGCTATAAAGGAGGGACATACAGAACCTACATCTGTTGTTCAAATGAGCTAAGATAAGCCTTATTTTTATTAGTGCCTGATTGTTGATGGTAGTAGCAATTTTTTTAACCTGTCCCATTCTAGATAGGCAGTCTTCCCATTGCTCACTTCATCATGTTTACAAACTACTGTTTTGTGGCTATTTTTTAGCCACTTTGTCTTTTTCAAGACAGCTGTGAGTAAATGGTAAGAGAGGTACTGCAGTAAATGAAAGTAATTACCATTTTAGTTCTGAGGAAAAAAGTTACTAGGAGACATTTCCATCAAATAACCAAGTCACAACATAGAACTGCTTAGAAATACACTGATGAATTAGTAAAGTTGAGAGGACACCATGACACTTACATGAGGTTTTTATATTCGAGTTTGACTTGAAGTTTTTGCTTGCAGATATGAAGCCATTTTCTAGAAAGAGGATGCTAAGGTGTTCATGCTCTAGCAATGGTCAATTTATAAGGTAATAGACAAAAAATGAGTATGCCCTTTTTCTTAATTTTCTTTTAAACCCCTTTTTTTGTTTTTTTAATATCTGCCTGTTCTTGAGTTGTTTATATCCTTGACATCTCCTGTGTCATCCATATCACCTTGTGCCTGTATGCCTTGCACCATGGGATGTGGGTAGTTTTGTTTGTTTGTTTGTTTTTCCGTTTTTGGTTTGGTTTTTTGAGGAAGAGCAGTTTGTTCTGAGATGTTTAATATGCCTTCAGCTGAAGGGTGATGTATGACCTTTATAGAACAGCTGCTGGGATGAGCCAGCTAAGCTTCTAGGGCTTGACCTTCCCAGCCCTGACCCCAAATGTTCCCTGTGGAAGGCTGGAGCCCCTTCTGAGTCATTCTGTGCAGGAGAGACCCTATATCCCTTGGGGAAAGCCTGTGGCAATTACTCCCACAGTGGAGAGAGGATATCAGCTAGTATCGATGAGGGACGCCATAGTTAAAAAGTCTCTTTGGTGACTTCCAAAACCTTTATTGGTTATAACAGACCAGAGGGCTGCATTTTTACTATCTCAGAAGAGAGGAACTAAGAAATCTGAGTAACTTACTTGGAGAACTGTAGATCAGGTCAGGTTAAGGCACAAAATGTACTTATCCACTGATGTTATGGTGATAGTAGCTTAAAAAAAAGTTGTCATTTCCTCCCATGACTAAACAAACCCGTCCTCTCTTTCCCTGCAAAACCATCCTTCTCTCTCCCAGCTGCAACACCAAAAATACCTTCAGTGGAATTTTAAGTCAGAATTTACCAGGATTGAATTAGGAGAGAATTAGGCTATCAAGCAAACTGACAGATGGCTTTTCTTCCACAAAGGACGCAGAGAAGTACACAATATTGTGCCAGTCTCTAGCTATTGAAATATCAGGGATTGGATTTCTCTCACTTTTCCTTCTCTACCTCCTGTTTTCCCACCCAGGTTGCCAGGTTAATTCCCTGGATACATACACCTTGAACTGCTGCCTTCAAAGCCTGAGAAGCTAGCTGGTGCTAGCTGTTGTTCTCTGCTCCCATGTCTGGGAACGAGGCTGACTTTTTGATTCGTGGTCTGCTGGAAGTTTCAGAACTGCTGCAGTATCTTGGTCTGTGGGAGTTGCTCCCTCTGCCAGCTCTCTGCTGCACAACCCTAGGCAGTGCTTGAAACCAGGCCAGCACTCAGTGCAGCTTTCCATGCTCTTGTCTGTGGGTTTTCTACTGCCAGTTTCTTCCTGCTCCACCTTGCATGTTCTCCACTTTCAGCCGTCAGCTGCTCTTTTCCTGTCGCTCATAATCACTTTCTTATTCTCAGCCTACTTCAGTCCAGTAACATTATTTATAATACTGAGAAGAGATGAGAATGAGGACTCAATAGTGTTTTCATGCACAGTATTTTGGTGGATCATTGGAAATTGAAAAAAAGATCATTAATTAGCTGTACTATGCATTTTGTCCATACCACCTTGCTCCACTCTGCTGAGATGAGCCAGTGGAAAAAAGCACAGGCTGTTCTGTCTTCTAAAAACACTCAATGAAGAAGAATTTCTTAAGGAGCTTGCAAGTCAAGGTGCTTTTGGTCTACCTATTTATTTTTCATCTTCTTGAAGTTTATGTGGAACAGAGGTGCATACTTCTGCAGTGGTGGGTGTTTTATGAAATCAAAACCACTACAATTCAGTCTCCTTCGAAAAAGCAAAAGAAATGGATTTCTCTATTCAACCAGCATCATGTTGCATTTGGAGGATTTGGAAAACAGCATTGTCTGCCAAGCTTCATGTCTTAAAATAGTTGGAAACTTGAGTAGTGCACTTAGGAGTCAGAGTAAAAAACATGGTTTATACACGTGTGCCATCCTAGTGTTTTAATGGGCAGCTAAATTCATTCTTGTTTGTTGGCTGCAATATTTTAAATTTTTGTTTCACAATTTTATTTGAAAGTTACCTAAGTCAAGTCCAAAAGTACTTCTTTCTCACTGCTGTGCTTCATGTAAGCTTCCAAGACAGAATACATCCTTAGCTTTTCTTATTAGAAGTCTGACTGGTTGTTCATGCTTTCCAAGATGTAAACCCCTAGTTTTTAGCACCTTCCCTAGGAATCTAGTCAAATGGGCCTCTTTAGCAGCAGTTTGAGGGAATAGGTAATTCCAGGCAAGTGGGCATCATGGCAAGTATTAGCTTGTGTCTGTCTTTAATATTAAAAGAAAACGAAGGAGAGAAAATGAGAGTTGTTAAGGCATAACCTTTTGTTGACATAACCCCAGTGAATGACAGTATTTCAAAGCTGAATGTCACAGCTAATCCATCCTTGTTTCTGAGGAAAAGACACGAAGGAGAGGCCTTGCAAAGAACACAGTCTTGTTTGCGGGGTTGAGGGAAGATGTAAATGGCCCAGGGAACTTGTGAGTCAGTCCCCTAGGTGCTGCTTTGAAGGCTGCAAATAACAATAGAGTCTGAAAAGTCAGGGAGAGCTCAGGTACTTGCAGAGAAGCAAGCACTTTCAAGTGGGGGTCAAAACTTGACCCTGATTTTGGTTCAGTTAATATCTTTTTTTCTGCTGACTTCAGCAGATCATGTTGGCATAATTTCACAAGTGGAAGATGCATTTAATTCTAGAAGTAAAAGGTGCATGTCAGTGATGATAGATATTTTATTACCATGGTTGTCATGATTAGACTGGAGCCCGATGAGATTGGTGGTTTTCCTTGGATTTCACTGAGCTCTTTCTCTTTGAGACTGAGGGAAATATACCTTCCTGCCTCAGATTTGACTTATGAAGTTTTGTACTTTAAATCGTTAGCTATATACTTCTGCTCACAAGACTGTATTTATAAGTGCCCTTTCCAGTGATAACTTAAACATTTATATCCTTTTGTACAAGTGCAGAATTGGTGTGAAAAGCAAGGTTTGGGTTAAACGTGGTTGCACATACCTTTAGTATTGCACATTAGATTCTTTCAAACTACTGGAGTTTTCTGAATTTTTCCCCTCAGCATTCATCCTCTAGAGGTTTTCTTTTCTTATCGTCATTTGTGGTGTTTTCTACCCATCCCCCAACCATAGTTATTTACTTTTATAATTTTTTAGCTTTATATTAAGTTCTCTTTTTTCCTTGCTTAGATGACATTGCCATAATGAGGTTTTTAACAATTCTGATAGGGGATAGATGCAGAGAATAGCTCTTTTAAGAGGATATTTGTTTTCTGTACTGCAGTCCTCTTTACCCCATAACCTGACATGAAATTGAATGTTAGCAGTCAAAATGTTATGAACAATTATGTATCTCATCTAAATACAGAAATATAATGCACCTTTTTGTTCTCTGCCCAGAGCCAATAAGCTAGTTCTAGATTCTGTTTATTTTAATAAGATTTTTCTTTCTTCTCTAATATAAAAATAAACTATTTTCAGTAAAGCAAACAGACTGTGCAAAGCTTAGATTATTTGGTGATTTATCAAGTGTTGGCTGCCAGGGAATGGGACCCAAGAATTTTTTGTCAGCTGCTTTGAAAAATGTGTGTTTGCTTTCATAATGGAACTGGAGTGTAGATGAGTGCAAAAGGTAGGGATCTAGCTATCTCTTTACATAAAAAAACACTCTTAAGAAAACATGCTGCTGTGCACACAATCATAATTAGTAATTATGGCAATTTCTGAAAGAGATGAAAGTCAAATTTATCTGAAAGGAGTGCAGTTCCCCCACCTTTGCAGAAAGTACTACCTCAGACCTAAGCTAGTAAGGAAGAATAAGAAAACTAGAGGTAACAGATTTTGTTCAGTATCCAAAATTACTTCTAGTTTTGACATGAAAAATGTTAGACCTTGGTCCGTTGCTAATAAAATCAATTCACCTCCTGTCCTGACCTTCTCTGCTAACTGCGTCAAATTTTTACCACAGAAGAATTTGGCATAATATAAAAAGCTTCTGTTATTATGACATTAGGAGCTCTTGTGTCAGCGTCATCAAATTTAGATTAGCAAAATGCAATGCAAATTTGTAATGTGGAGGTGATTGAGGTCACTGTAAATTTATTATTCAAGCTATTGCAAGAAGTAAAGTTATTTTCTGAAAATGCAAGTTCTTGGACGGAAAGTTGACTTGTGAAGGTACATTCAGCTCTGGGAAGGTTTGTGTTTGGGCATTGGTAGAACAGTTCTCAAGTAAAAAGTTAATAGGATTACACAATGTACTCTTGTTGGACCTACACAGATTATTATTGCTGTTGTTGCTGTTATGTCTCCCCTGAAATTCATATCCCACCTATGTGGAGCTTTTATCTTGCATATAACTGTTAGTGGTGAAATTGCATGTATGTGGCTCTCTTTTATGCTACAGAGAAGAAATTGAGGGCAGACTAATGTTTGAGCCTTTCCCTGAGCATTTACAGATTTTTCTCTCTTCCTTGCATACTTGGTGCTACAACAGGACGAGTTTTGCAGTGAGGGGCATCATCTCTGTCCTTTGCTGTGCAGCCCTTTTCCCACAAACTGCTCAAAGTTTGCCTGTGTATGAGAGCCTGTGATGTAGACGGTTGGTTTTTTTGGCTGGGAAACTTTTTTGTGAGTGGGAGAGAGTTGAGGGTAATGTAGATTTTGTTGCAGCACACGTGTTGCCTAGAAAAACTTCTTCCTGTTAAATAAAAACATTTGATTTCTCTGGTAGGTATCTTCACAGGAATTTTAAATCTCACAATGTAGTAATAAAGATAGATAGCATTATATATGAAAACTATTTTTTTGTCCATTTTTCATTTCAGTTTTCAAGTGGACGGTAAAACTTTTGAAAAGCAAAAGGAAGATCTCCAAAAAAATATTACACTCTTCAGCACAAGTCTGCTTCTGCTTTTTTTTACTTTTTTATTTCAGTGTGGATATAGATCACACATTTTGTTCCTCTAGTCCTTAACTGAGACCTCTTAAACTTATTAATGGAACAAATATTCCTTTTCCTTGAAAGCAAATTATAGACAAGCTTCACCTTTATAGCATTCAAATTGCTGTTTATGCTTGTTCTTTTGCAAGTTTTAAGCTCAGGTCATTATGGCACAGAATGGAAATACTGTATTATCCTTACTAAAGTTGAGGAGATATGAAATGTCTTTGACATTTTCCAGAATAGCTGCAGTTATGCTGTCTGAAAGATCAAATCTGGATGGGAGCTGCAGTGCCATAAGATGAGTAGGAAGAAGTAAAATTGGAGAGATTTTACATTGTGAGGTTTTAATGATTTATAGAAACTGGCATCTTATATGCTTATATGCAGGGAGATACCTGCTTCTCCAGTCTCAAACACCACCTTTGCAGCTAATTGTGAGATGACTCTGTATTATTTCTCAGTATAGATTATTATATACCAAAATGTGGCACCCTAGCTTTGTGCTAGCTCAGGTACAACCTGTGCTTGCAAAATATATTGCTTTTATTTTGGAAGGCAAGTTCTTGAGACAAAGGAATTCTTCAGTAGCCTTTACAGAGGTTTCAGCATTAATTACAGTAAGTGTGCTATGGGGAAGGTGAGGTTTTCTTTTTATTTCTATTCATTTTCTCTGTGCTGAACACAAAAGGAAACAGCTAACTGATTTGCTATCTTAATAACTAATATATTAACATATGCTTTCAGCTGTGATTTACTGTTGGTTATTTTGTTAGATTACTGGTTTTCTGTCTCAAGAAAATATTTATTACCATGCATTGGACTGTCCTCTCCTTCCTCACACACTACAGCATCGGTATTTGGAGCTTGACACTACAAGGGTGGAAATTCAGAGTTAAAAGTGAATTCAGTGAACATGCCCTTTCCATGGATGTTCCTGCATGATGAGTGAGCTTTGCCAGGCCTTATCACCTTGTTGAAAGTGCTGGCGTCCCCAGCAGAGCAGTGAGTGGTGGCAGTGGCAGATGCCTCTCTGTGGTGCTGCTGATTAAACTCATAGCTGGAAGCTGTGAAGATATTGCCTTGTACTGTGTAATCAGTCACTGAAACAGACTGGACTGGAGTATTACTGCATCTTCAGTCTGCAGTCCAGCATTTGCACACCCAAGCACTTTACTTCCTTTAAAAATACAGGTGCTGTAGAAAGGTCTCAGTTATTCTTCACATAAATAGAAATGAAAGGCAAGAGAGCTGAGAGCTGGGGAGGGAACAGACCACAAGATATTTCTGATAGAAGAAAGGTGAGGGATTAAACAAGGAGAGCTACAGGAGCAAAGGAGGCTCTGACACAAACCTCACTTTCCTGCAAAAAGTAGCAGCAAAAAAAGACAAGTTAAGAAATATACTGCAGCTTCAGTAAAATGTGGCAGGTTTGGATACCATGAATAAGACATTATATCCTATTTAGGTTTTGCATGTTCCTTATGTGAAAGTGAACAAATACTTCAGATTGCATATATGTGGAAGATGTCAGCTTCATAACATATAGCAGGATTTTCTTCTGTAGGTTTCCATGTACTTTGCAGAGGAGGGATATACCAACATTTTTCATCCCTACACATCTGGTTTTTGTAAATAGTCATGGTAGCATATCAGTAACTTGCAAAAGGTGTGATGCCAAGAGCTGCACTGTGCATATTGGACCCCAGAGCAGGATTCTGTCTTCTGCCTGTCTGCACAGATCTACATGTAGAAACATGCACTGTGTATGACAGCTTCAGATAACCAAGCACTGGAGTGTTTTTCTATTTACCTTTTATGGGGCTACAGCTGCCTGCTAATGCAGGGAAATAGTATGAATGAAGAAATGGCATGTGGAGATCTGCCTTTAGATTGCAAAAGCACTGCTCGTATCTTGCTGTGATTGTAGTTTGCTATATCAGTAGGACCTTAGCCTGGATACTAAGACTATTGAGTTTTTGTATCCTAATACGGAATTTGAAGTTGGAACTGCTCACAGTTAAAATATACCCATCCTCTCAGGCCCACTGGGGCTTTCATCATCTAATTGTTCATTGTGTGTGAAAAATTCAGGCATGTCCCCAAGGGCTTCTCTGCCCTCCCAAGGACCCATGGGAATCCTGCAAGCAGAAGGAAGGCAGAAGGCCCTGCATGTTGAAGTATTCCTTTTGTGAGCATGCTGATGAGCTCAGGGAGAGATGCATTTCTGGGATACAGGGCAGAGAGGAGCAGGGTGAATGAACTGAGAGCTCTTTTAAGATGAACATTGCCATGGAAACCACTGCCTATCCTCTGTGTGTGCAGAGGTATGTTGGACACTTACCTCTTGTGAAGTCAAGCTCATATATCAAATCTGTGATGCAGAAGTGCCTCAGAGGTCCCTAGGCTGTGCTTGCAGGGAGCCAGCACTGCCTAAATAGGACTGACTGATCTGCACAGTTGGGTGGGCTAATTACTGTCTGCCTCAGCTCTTCATGGTTGGTTGTGAGAGGGAACAAGTGGTGCCTTGTCAGGCCTGCTCTGATCCCTGCTGAGGAAGAAAGCCTGACCAAGCTGTGTGGGACAGGGAATCTGGATCTTGTTCTCAGCTCTGGATTTGAGTTCTCTTTAGTGCCTTCATTTATCCAGCTGTAAAGTAGCATGGATATGTTGGGGGTTTTTGTACAAGTGAGAAAGATTGTGTTAACAACACCTATGGTAAGAAATCCTCCATAAAGTCATTAATGAAAGAATGGGCACAACACTTGCAGTCATTACATATGCTGAAGAAGAGGCACCTCCTTCTCTGTCCCTGGAGTCAGTGAGGGTTTGCAGGGCAGGATTTCCAGTCATAATTCAGTTGCTAGCTTATTTGTCAAAGAAGTCTTAAAATTCCCACCCATTCTATGCAAATTCTTTTTTTGTTCCATTTCTGGGACATAGGACAAAGAGTGTGTAAGAAGACACTGGAAGTTTCTGGGTGGATTGCCAGTCATAAACATCCCTCTTGAAGATATCTGGGCCTTGCAACAGAGCAAGTCAGTGTGGCAGAGAGTTGGGCAGAGAGAACCTGTCCTCAGAGGGACAGGGAAGAGACAGACTATCGCTCTTTGGTCAGATTTTTGGCTCCTGTTTTGTTAATTTTGTAGGTGCTGTAGGTGCTGGAAGGTGATCTGTATTTATAAACTGGTATCTGTTGGGTTCAGGCATGTAAATGTACCTGAAAAATCTCTCAGTGTTTCTGGAGTTTGTTAGTTTTATCTACACAGTATTATACAGTATGTTTTTATTATGTTTTCCTGACTGTGCCTGTGGATCTTTATAAATAATTGATGTTTTTTTCTTGTTGAGATTTAAGCCTGTTCTTTCCTCTTATGTTAAATAAGTCAAAGAGACCAAATCAATGTTCCTGTTTACGAAGCTGGAATAGTACTTGTAGTTTTCTACTGTTGTGTAACATACCTCCTTGATGCAGGTTAAAAAAATTTAGGCTGAAAATACGAATAAATATTGTGCATATACTTTATTTTCTATATTTTTTTAGCTTTGTGTTCCCTGTTTTAAAGACTTTTATTCCAGAGAGAAAATGAAAGCTGGGATTCTGAGTGAAGAATTGGACTCCACGAGCTAGAATTCCAGGAGAAACTGATGTTCTTTATATCAGATCTACAAATCTTTGGAATTCTTAAAAATAATCACTTCTTTTGGCATGTGTTTCTTGGTCTCTGCTCCCTTTGTTTGTGAAATGGAGATATCCTGCTTGCTTTCATCACATTAAAGGCAGTCAGCCTCTTGGAAGGGTAAGGAAAGGTTGTTTCTAATTACAGATTTCTTCATGATAGTACTGCTTTCAAATGTTGCTAATGATCCAGCAGTTGTTTCGAGCCATCCTTTTAGTTTCCTGTGACCTCATGTGCTTCCTTATTGCCTGTTGTGCTTAGTTTATCACATTTGAAGATACAGGCAAAACAAGAGACCAGGATCCATTGATTTTTAAAGACTTGCATTGCTCAGGGAACAAAGTCAAGCAGTTTTGGGACTGACATTTACAATAAGCCCCAATATACAAGTCTTGAAGTTCTCCCAGCTCAGAGTAGGTGTAAATTAAGGAGGCATGACTACTGTGAGATAATTTAGTCTGTTGGCACCTTGCTGTGATCTACATGAAATCTTCTATTTGGATTCATGTTAAAAAGTGGGGCTGTGGAGGTAAACTCAGAGAGTCCATGTGTAGAAGTTAGGATCTATTGTATTCTTTTATTAGGAAACATGTTATTTATTGGCTGCCCTTGGGAAGACTCTGGAAGACATTTGTAATTGCTCACTATTTCTGTCTAATAATAGATGTTAAATTTCCCTTATGCACTGTATATTACATCATTGTTGAATATTTTTCAGAAAGCTAGTATTTTAGATGGTTTCATGGTAGTGAGGGTACAAAACCATAATAAGCATGTGTGACTTAATTGTTCTGGAGTATGATGGGGTTCTGTTGGGAACTTCAGTCATTGCTGCGTGAAACAAAGGTAGATAATTGTTCTGGAAAAGCAGAAAGCTTGCAAGATTGTATATTTAACACCAAGAGTTTTTTTGTCTGGGGATAGATACGGTTGCTACATAAAAGTGACTACCAAAGAGAATAAAGCACCCAGTGTGCTGCCTTTGTGAACTGCAGGGATGGTTTTAAGCACAAAACTAGTTTTTATCAGGGTGGAGAATGCTGAGAGCTATGGACAATGGCAGAGAGAGTTTTATTGTGTTTCAGCTTAATGATGCAGTGCAGGAGAGTCAGTGCTGAATCAGAGCTGCTCTGTAATCATTCATCAGGGTCAGGAGAAGGGTGTTCTCTGCAGTGGGAACATGCTGTGCCTGAGATCCAGGGACAATGTTACTGGCCAATATATGAGTGTTCTTCCAGGATAATGTTGCATAAGAAACAGCAACAAGGGATAAACAATTTGCTGTCCTTGGACTTGGGTTCCTGCTGAAAAGGATTGAAAAGAGACTTTTTCATTGCACAAATGTCTATCCTCCTAGTGCAACTTGTTTAGTTTAGCATATTGGAAAATACATATATGGCAATTTCCAAAGAATCCCAGACAGTGTGGAGGAAGCACCTTAGTTCTCAATAAATTCCAATTAAGAAAAGAACTGGAAATCTAGACAAACAAAAACATTTAGGCTCTGGCATTACACCTGTCCTACTACAGGCCATTGGTGGTATTTGTCATCACTAAATAAAAAAAGGAATGCGAGTGATGTAATTTCAAGTGCAGTAGCAATAGCTAAGAAAACTACACTTGTATAAATTTTAGGTGCAGGAAAAACAGAAGGCCAAAAAATAGTGTACTATTAGAAGTGACAAAGAGAAATATTGAAGCTGGGACTCTTTTAAAGTCTTTGGAGAAGGGGTCTAGAGAAAAGAAGCCATGATGGCTGTTGCAGTGCAATGTCCTTCGACCTTGAGTAAACCTCAGTGAGCACAAATAAAATGCAAAGACAGTTGCATTCAGATTTTCAAAGAGATTGTATAGTTATACCTACCCTTAGAGATTCTCAATGATCTCTCACCAAGGGAAGAAGGGAATTTAGCACTCTTCTATTTTGAGGAAATGTAACTAGTAAAACAATGCTAGAGCATAATGGAGAGTGACTAGATTTACCTAGTAAGTGACATGGGAAATTAAGAAGTTAATGACTTGCTGCCAGTTACAGAAGAAAGTATTCTGCAAGTGTTTTCTCTTTGGTAGAATTTCTTTCAAGTTGGGAAAGTGGTTTTTTATTTTTGTAATTTTTTTCTTTCTTTTGTTTCCCTGAGGGACAAAGTACTTGTTCCTATTACTGAACTCAAGGCTATGATCTGAAGGCTTATGCTCAGGGTTAGCTGAATACAGTACAGGGCCATGGTGTTCTGTGGCATTTCCCTTGCCTGTTGTGCAGAGAGAAAGACTCATTGAATGATCTCTTCCCGTAAACAAACCTGTGTGCCACGATTTTGGCACTGCTGTACTGACTATCTGTTAGTTAAATGGTAGGTCTGGCCACTTGTTCTTGAGACACCTGAGTTGGTATTCTAGGGGAGGAAGGGCCGTCACACAGAAGATTTTTTGGAGTGAGGGACCACAACATAAACCCTCCTAGCAAAAGTCCTGTTGTCCCCCTCTCTACCTGTAAAGCTTTGTAGAGTGGCACATTTGCAAAGAGATAGGAGACATGGGGTTAAACCTCCTGAGAGGAGCAGAAATTTAACACTGCTGCTTATGGCTCTGATGGGAAGTGAGCCATGGCACTCATTAATACTTCTCTCTAATAACATCTGTAAAGAAGTACCATAATAGTGTTATAGGTAAAAGGCACTATTAGCCCCAGATTTTGCTACTTTCCAGTGCCCTATTCCCCATCTGTGTTAGCAACAGAAATGCATGATGGAGTTGACTTAAACACTCTGTGGGAACTAGTGACAGATGTGCAGAAAAATAAAACTTCTATGGTCAGAAAGAATATTCAACAGAAGTCTAGTGAATAGCTTGCTAAAATCCTTGTGACATCCTAAATATATTTGAGGGAAGAAGATTGATAAAGTACACTGGGCCATAGCTAAAAATCAGCCTTTCATGCAACATGTAAAAGTTTAAAAATCAATTATAGATACTTTATAAGAATTTGTCCAATGTCAGATAGGCAAGGCTGAAACCTGTTAGAAAGCGAGTTACAGGACTCTCAGTCAGATGTGCCCAAGGAATAATAATAGCATTTAGGAACTCCAGGGAAATAAAGAACTATGGTAACTCAGCCCCCAGAGGAATACTTTAAGACAGGGAATGGAAGAAAACTACATTAGCTAGTAGCTTGACAGCCTTTGTCCTGAGGAGTAATTCTTCCAGGCAGTGTCATGCAGATGATAAATTTATTTTGCAAATTGTTCTGGAGACAATTTTTCCTTTAAAGAGAGATCCCATTCCAGGCATTTTCTTCTCCATAAGTACAGCTTGTGCAAATGAGGAAAGCTCTGTTTTTAACAGGAACCTGGGGAGCCTGTTTTGTAATTGGAACAGAGGAGGAATCCCTAATGCTCACTATACTAGTTATTCTGCACAGAGCTTTCTCTCTTACCAAAATATCCATGTCTTACCCTTTTCTGAAAGGTGGGGAAGGGGCTGAGCATCTGTTAAGCATTGGAGAGAAAACAGATCCAGAAGGTAAGGTCCCACATTGGTGTGTCAGTCTGGAATACGGTCCTGATTCTGTGGGAGGCTTCTAATATGGTTTGAAGCAGTTTAATTGGTGTTCTCTGACTTACCCTAATGCCAAACAGCAGTGATAAAGCCCCTTGCCTCACAAGGGCACTATAATGACTAACATTCTCTAAAGCATTTGGAGACGAAAGTGAAGAGTGGCAAAGAAAAATAGATATTTTCTGGTTTGAAATGTATTGCGTACAGTCTGTGCTTACTTAACTGTGCTAAATGAGCTCTAGCATAGAGAAGATCTGAAAGTAGATAATTTCAGTTATTATAGTTATGTATTTCTGGCCCTTCCCCCCCATTCTTCTGATACACTGTTGTTATAACAACAGGGTTTCTATCAATAGATTCAAATTAAGTACTAAACCCTCCTTTCACTTTTACCTGTTTTGGCTCAGTCAAGCTACTCCAACAATTATGTTTGAGTTTTTTGGGGGTTTTTGTTGTTGTTTTTTTTTTTTTAACCAGAACAAGTGTAATCATAATTTTGAGCAGTACTTCACTTGCTCAAAGGGGGTTGTGACAAAATCATCATATCTGCTGTTCAGTACTGGGTTTTTTTAACACAACCTGTATTAAATAACAGCACTTGTATTTCTCCTTTAATATTCTATAGTTGGACAAAGAGGGCTTCAGAGCAACTTTCTTGCAACTTTTAATAAACATGGGTAAATACAATTGGTATAATCAAGATCACAAGATCACATGTAATTTACTGAGAAGGATTGTATTTCGCTTTGCTGTCACACACCATATTTATGAGCTCCTGCATTCCTGTGAGAAGACCCCCTGGAAGGAGAGGTTGTCTTGGATATCACAGGACATGCAGCTCCACACATAGCAATGCCAGAGCTTGCTGTTCATCCCCCATCATAAACAGCAACAGCAAAGTGGCAGTCTGACAGGATCATGGAAGAGTCATGAGGAGTCCCAAAATAACAGATGGCAGTAAAGCATTATTGGGTCTCCTAACCAAAAGGAATGGAGGTGTGTGATATTACAAGCTTCCACATGGCAGACTAGAAAAGGCAGCTTCATGATCTGCTCTTGTGAATCCTAACCACTGCATGTCACAGACAAATGAAAGGTATCATTATTTAGATGGAGAAGGTGTTTTTAATTTTTAGAGTGATATTTAACTAGTTGGATGTGTTTATTCAAGCTGCATTATGAAATATTTTCTGGACAGATAGAGCAGAAACTTATGCACATTTGTCTCATTCAAGAGCTTGGTGTGGTCAGTCCTTTTCCTTAGTTGTCCCTCAAGTCTTAGTTTTTATCGCCTTGAACATACCAGTTCCTTTCTGTAAAAATGTCTAGAAAGCATGTCGTGATCAAATATGAAGTAAAACTTGGTCAAAACTTGATGCATCATAATAACACTCTATATTGAGTTGTGTCTTTAACTTTCTTGTGTTTGTTTGAGAAACATTCCTCAAGGCAGATTTCATCGTTTTCAACATTTTAATCAGCGCTCAGATTAAAACGTTGTTTTAATCTGAGCGCCGTGACATGGAAATCCAAATCTATTAATTAATTGTTGACTACAATAGGTCTTGAGCAGTTCCCCATTTTATGATATGAAAAATGTAAACTATAGCATGATATTTGATAAATATATTTGTTTTTATTCTATTAGTCTTAGAATAAATCTTAGTGAAAGAATAATCTTGGGATTTAGCAATTTTGTATCTAGTGATTATTTACTGTTAGCTTTTGCCTGTTAATAAACTGGGTTTTTTTTCACTTTGCTCATCTTTGTTTTCTCCTTATTGGTGGAGAGGGATTAGTTAAAACTAAGGGAAGGTAACTCATTTTAGAATGTCCACCCCCTCAAATTGTCTTAGACAAAGACAGCAGCTTCAATGCACATTGCTTGGAACAGTTTGCAGTTGAAGTGTTCTAGGTGTGCTGAAATACTCAAGTCTATTTTGGGACTTGGAGAGCGAGACCATGTTGAGATTTGGTTTAATTTTAAAAATTGTTACTATTCTGAACAAGTGCATCTGAAGATATTTACCTGCTCATTGTTTCATGAACTGTATAAGTTTTGGTCTCTACATGGGCTTTAGCAGTTAGTGAGCTCTTACTAGCACTGGTCTCAATAACCTGCTTCTAAGCCTTTTGTGTATAATTTCAACCTGCAAGAAGCAGTTTGAGGATTTATTTTCTTTGCCTGTTACTTTCAGGCTGTATCTATGTGTACTAGTAATTCAGTACACCAGCAGCAAACCAAACAGCAGAGGAAAACACACACTGATGAGGCCTTTACACCTCCACTGAGTGCTGCCTGTCAGGTTTCTGTGGGACTAGATTAGCCTGACCTTCTGAACTGAGTGCTGGCCTCAGGTGGACTTGGAAACTGCTCAGAGGTTCAGTCATCCCACTGAGGCTTGGGAATGCAGTCACTAAGTACTTCTAGAGGTGCTGCTGTCATTGCCTTCGTGCCCTGTAGGAACAAACAAGATGCAACAGACTGTAGTGTGTTTTCCCTGATTCTACATATTTTTAACCACATTCCCCAAGTTTCTTTTCTTTAATGCTTAAGCTAATTCTTGTGTATGAGGAAATGTAAAGATCATAACCTGCTCTGATGGATTCCTGTACTGGAAGTTTTACCAGTAACACAGTCACTTTAGAAAATCTTTACAAGGCACAAGAAGCACTTACTGAAAAAATTAGTAAGTTTTTAAAAACCAATTAAATACAGTTCTGTCATTAGTGGTATTCATCATTCATTGGCATTCATTAGCTGCCCCACTTGGTTTGCATTGCAAATTAATTTAATTTTTCATGGATGGCTATAAATGTGTATGAGCTATGTTATTCATATGTAAATATTCTTTTGATTAAATCCATCTTCACTTGCCAATGCCCTAAAATGCTTTGATGTTTAATCTTCTTCAAATTTGTGGACCAGGATTTTAGCCATGCTGCATTTTTCAGTGGTTTATGTCTGCTCCCACAAAGTCTTTAATTTCTCCTCATCAGAAGGGACTATAGCAACTTCTCCTGTATCTAACTGGGAACATTGGTTCCCTATATATCAGATTTTATTGTATACTTGATTGAAAATGCTGTTTTGGTGGATTTCTTTAATTTACTTGGATCACTTTCAAAACCACTTCCATTTTTTAATTTTTTTTCCCCTGGGTTAAAATTGGGATGATGATAACTTCTGAATTCTGGCAAGAGAGTGTTTCCACATTCTTACATGCTGTTCCCAACCCACTTATTAGTGGACCATTGATTTGTAGCCAGAAGGTAGCCTCTTCCAAGAAGAAAACTGTGGGATATTTGTTTGAATATATCATGCTCATTTTATTTCTGTAGCTGGTGATTATAAAGATGAACTTCCATGTTTAAGCAGTACAGATGACTTGAAGGCTAATTGAGAAAAGTGTCTCATCTCTTAAGCAAAAGCATATGTGTGCTTTTGGGCAGCAGACCACCAGAAGGCATAAAAACTAGGAATACAATTTTTCTGATCTCAGAAGAAACTCATCATGATTTACGTTCATGTAGCTGAGAAAAAAAATCAGGCTCTGAATATCTTGGGAGACATTATCCAATTGGAGAAAAGGTCAGGTTTGCACATTTACTGTCTATAATAGTATTTCTCTGCCTCAGTTACTGTTGGTCAGACTTATGTGTGTGAAATGCAAATGTGGTGTAGAGGAGTGAGAGAGAATGTCATCTCATAGAACAAATTTGAGCAGGAATAGAAGTCAGTATATTCAGAGAAGACTTGTCTGTTAGTCACTGACCCTTACTGCTTTTTCATCTGCCTTTCATCTATTCACTTGCATCTCCTAAATGTATTTTCTTTATGTATGTAATTGTAAAAAGGCTAAACGTAGACTGTTGGTAATGCCTTGCTCAGAAATACAACACCTAATTAGAACTAAAGCAATAAATGTGTATCTGAGAAATGGACATAACTATGTTTGATTGTAATGGTGATGAATCCATTGTTATTAAGAGATGCCTAACAAAACTGTGATGATTTACCTTGTGAAGGCACAGGCTGCACACTTTAGCTCTCAAAAATTGCTTTGCTTGGTTCTATATAAAGAGGATTTTTATCTTCCTGTAGACCTTTCCAGTTCTACCTCTTCCAGGGAAATTAACAAATTTGGTGTACAGTTCTAGATAAACCAATTAATACTGTTTTTACATTATGCAATATGTTTTTTTGTTAGAACAACTGGAGCTGACTTGTAAAGAACTTTTATTTTTCAGTCTGAGAGACTCAGGGTGCTAATTTTTGTGTCAGTATAACTTTAGAGCTGTCACAGACTCCTGGTAGAAAGAGTGCAAAGCTATCAGTGCCCTCTCTACTGCTAGCACTTCCCAATTTCTATGACAGCAGCCATATGATGGAGAAAACTCCTTTCCTGCCATAGCCCCCCTTCCCCTGCCACCTCTCTGTATTACCTCCCTGACTATCCCAAGACTGTGTAAGATAAACCCCGCGTGCATGTGAATGTCTAATCTGACCAGAAAGAAAGCCTTCCATGTAATTAGGAATAACTCAATAATGACTTTTGCTGGAAAGCCACTTGCCTTTCGGGTATTAATTGAGATATGTATCTGACACAATGACATCAGAAGATCCCTTCTTTCTGGGCAGTTTTCAGTTATGGTCTGTTAAAGCAGTTTCTGGCTTGATTATGTAAAATCTCAGGTCAGTGCGACGTGGGACTAAATGAAGTACTCAGCTGAACTCAGCTGGGATATGTGCTGCTCTGTACAAGGCTGTGTTTCTTTAGAAATCCCCTTACTCTATGGTATAGTTTAGTCCTGGTATATTTACATGACAGTAATGACATGTCAAGTACAAAAACCAGTCTACTACCTGCCAACTACACTATCATAGCTCTACCATTCCCTGAAGTCCTGTGACCTGTGGTTTCGCTCTGGTGTTGATGAGCTCTCTTGAGATGAGCTGTTAGCATCTGGAGTCATTCCCCAGAAAGAGCAGGATTTTTCTGTTGATGACTTACCCTAGATTTCATCCTTACCCTAAGGTTATACTTATTACCCTTGGATATACTTGGTTTCTTTTTTATCTCTCTGCAACACAGTTGTCCACCTTTGCTTTTTCTTCAGTGCTCTGCAGCTCCATATTACATTCAAATCCGCTATATATGGCCATCTTCCTTATGTTGGATAACTTTTCTTCATTACTTATAAGCAAAGATTTTTCCATATCCATTCTGTATTTCTTTAACTGACCACTGGTGGCATGTTCATAGCTGTGGGCTTCCTAGAGCCAGGCCTATGCCCATCTCTTATACTATACCTGTTTTTCTATACTGCATCCTGTAACTGCACTTTCTCAGGCCTCTGTCATATCAAGCTGTGTTTCTTTATACCACATTTTGTTAGTCATGGAACCATGGTGGTACCATGTGAAGATACACAGAAGTAAAGTGGATTAGCCATAGACTAATTCAGTCAAATAGGAAAAAAAAAAAAATCTTGTTCCAGGAAAATAAATAAAGCTAAAATCAAGTTTCAGGCAGGTCAAGATAAGTTCAGATAGAGGAAGGATAATAAGCCTCAGTCCTACAAACTCAGTACAGCACTTATGGGTTTTTACTAGCAATGACAGTAGCATATCAGAGGGCTAGTTGGTTCCATTCTGCATTGTGAAGATGTCCAGTGACAATTGAATATGCTAAATTAGGACAATTTTTCAAAGGCTGTATTCAGTAACAATTGTTCTTAAAAGTGACAACAGCTATGGGAGGATAACTTCTAGCGTGTCCACAGTGATTCTATAACTTCATAGTTTTAAATCTGTAAAAAACTGATTTCCATCAGTGTGGTGTCACTGTTGATTACTTATCTGATACCCATGGATTCCTAAAAGATGTATGCCTCTAAGAAAAACAATTGATCAAAGAAGTTTAAAAAAATTACGTAACACACTTGGCAATTTCTTACCCACTCTGCAGAGTCTGAGGAATTGCAGGCAGCTAACAATGGAAGGTGGTGTGTGTAGGTGCTGCAGTGTGTGGCTCAGTCTGTGGTTTGGGAATTCTGTGCTCTCATACCAGCTTTCATTTGCTGCCAGGTTTTGCTTGAAAGGATACCTGAAGTGAAAAATGAGAAGCAATATTTTAGTTATTCTCATGCCTGGCTGTAGGAAATAGTGGAGAGCCAGGAGTGTTAATTTAAAAGTGTAATACTATGCAGACATAGCAAGTGATGCTGTCTTCCCTTATGGAACCAGTGTTTAAAGTCTTAAAAAGACATGAGAAAAGAGACAAAAAATCCTTTGTGGAACATTACTGTCAACCTTAAGACAGGCTCCTTTCAGTTGCTTCTTCTGTCTCCCATGTCTCTTGTGCTTTGTGTGAAAGTGAAGAAGATTTATAAATAATTGTTTTCAAAAGCAGGCTAGGAAAGGTTCACTTTTCTTTTGGCCATAGCAGGTTGTGTTTTTTTCCTAGAACTGCTTCTCGTTCTGCTGTCTGATGCTGCATGTTCTTGGAAAAAACACTTAAAAACCAAACTTTTGTCTATAAATGTCCAAATTAAATATTTCAGCAGTTTATAGGTGTCTACTAACAGACAGCCATGTTTTTATCTACTGTTTTTGACCCTCTTTAAGCTATGTGAGAACAGTGGCTAAGAAAATCCTTGATGCCCATGTAATGTTAGCTGACGTGATGAAAGGTGTAGCATAGAGCTGACCTGGATTTTGGGGTCTGATAGAAAGAAAACTCTCTGAAGAAGCTCTTTCTTTTGACTTAGTTTTAAAGCTGAATGTATATGACAATATAATGTGCCTATATCCTGGTTACCTGTTCCTTGCAGCACTGTTGTTAGCAAGAACAGGTATGCTGAAATGCTGTCTTCACTGACCTAAGATGTGCAAATGACCATTAGGATATCCTGCCAAATAAAAGGAGATCCTTCATCTCCTCCACATTGTATTTGGAGACTGAAAGTGCCACTCTGTGATCATGGGAGAGCTCAGAAGTGGCAAAGACTTCCCCTAAACCTGCTTTCTGCAGTCAGTTCTGCAGTAACCATGTGTCAGGGGAAAAAGTGAGGATACTGTTCTGTCTTCCTGTCACAACAAGCTAAACTCGTGGGAATTCTCTCAAATGATCCCATGTGGCGAGGCCAAGCCTTTTTTGGAATGCTGTGTCGGTCTTTACCTAGAGGTCTCTGGCTATGGTTTCCGAAGGCAATTTCATGCCTGATGTGTTTATTTGGTACTGATTAGTATCACAAAATGATGCTTTGAGTTTTTCTCTTACAGGCTGGGGTGATCAGGAAAACAATAATGTCTGAAATATGAATAATTAGGAAGCTCTCTTTATTTTTATTTTGGTTTACTGCAACCAAACACTAAACCTTTGCATTTATTCTTCCTCTACTTATTCCCCTCCTAGCCCATGTGAAAACATCCTCATATTAATTTCTGTTAGAGGAATGGAACAGGTGAATATCTCATACACTGGAGTGAATATTTTTATGTAACTTTTTGCCAGCTCTGTACATCTAGTGACTGATAGTTTACTTTGAGAATAGAAAAGACTGGGACTCCAATATCATAAAGTATTTCACAGCATTTTTAGAATATTGTGAAGGGGTGAAATGTTAGCAGTTCCCATTTTAGTGTGAGGAAATGTTCAGAATTGAACTTCAAAATTATGCAAGTGCATTGAAGGAATGTTATTCGTACCTAATGCCCTTAAGAGGGCGCTTATTCACCACTGCTTTTGTTTTTAACATCATCTACTAAAATAATGTGACTTAAAAATAATCTGCTGCTGTACTAGGTGAACATCTGACTGCAACATATTAGGGCTAGTTATGGTTACTGACATCAATAGATACAAGTATACAGCAATATTGCATTAGTTAGGCTTAGTTTATATAACAGTTGTGTCAGTATACATGAGTGCCACTTCCACCCATAGCAGCACCTGCAAAGCAGATCCCCACCTCTTAAAAGAAACAGTTTTTCCTTACACAGAAACATTCTGATTTGATTTGAGGTTTTCTTTGGCTCTGCCTTTTCTGTGACACTCATCAGCTGTAATAAACTTTGATGCTTCACCCACTGAAGTTGTTGTCCTTTGAGTAAACTACCACCTAAATTGGGATGCAGGAGAAGACTCTGAAGGATAAAGAACAGCTCTGGTAACAAAACTGGACTTTAAAATGTCTATTTTCTTTCTAAGGCAAGTGCTGAGAAATTAAGTTCTATTTTCTTGGAAAGGTTTTCTCCAGTTAGAAGTTCTGCTTATTTGCAATCATTGTGGCAGCTGGACAGATGTGGCAATCAATGCTTTCTCTCAAATAAAATAGGATTTTTCTAAAGATCTCCATTAGTCCTGACCTAGATCTTGGTATCACAGTCTGTTCTTTTCCACATAGAATACTGGAAATAAAAGTGGTTGGTACATACTTGGCATCACCCTAACTGGATTATGTCACATGCCACTAGCAGAGACTTCAATGTAAATATATATGCAAATTTTGTAACACATAAATGATCACATATTTACTTATGCATTGTGTGTTTGGAAATAAGAGAGTAGATTTCCATTGCCCCTTGCGCTGCCATCCTTTTAGATTTGGCATTTTTATTTGGGCTTGAAAGATTTCGTAATTGGAGACAGCTAAACTGTGGAATTTGTATGGAAGAGGTCAGCTCTGGTTACAGAATTTTGGTTAATCTTTAAAGCCTTCATTTTCCGTACATGATTTATGTCTTTCATGTGAATCTGAAGGAGTCAGAACAAGTCTCAGTGGCTTGTGCATGAACCTGAAGATTTTATTAGAACCTGAAGTTATTCAGTCTGTAGAGGCCACAGACTGAATAACTGCATCATCACTTCACAGGTTGTATTCTGTAGCAACATGGGATCTTATGGTTGTAGACATCCAAGCTTCATACTGTGAATTCATGAAGACATCGCTCATTTATCATTTCAAAACATGCTGAATGTGTATAATCTCATAAAGCTTTGTGATCATACAAGTTGTACAAGTACAGGCACTTCAAGTTACTTCTAGGCAGCAATGAAAGCTGATCTTTCTCATGCTTTTTATAAGTCAAATTAAGTCTGTATATTTGTTTCTCACATATATCTGTGTGGCATCCTTCAGCTGAAACCAGCTAATTTATTCCAGTGGTGTATAGGTGGGATCTGGCTATTTAACAGCTTTCTATACTTTGTTAGCCTTTGTTTAATATTCATCTACACAGAGACCGCTGACATTAAGTAGTGCATATCTCTAGGACATAATTTAATTTTTGTATGACTAGACAGAGCATAGCTTCTGATACTGAAATATTTAGATCAATTTTTGAGATTATGAAGCATTGCTTTGTACCTCTATCACCAGATAAAACTGAATCTCATGAAATAGGCACTACCTCTCGTGCCTGAGGCTAATGGAAGAAGACATTTAATTAGTTTGCCATAGATCTAGGGGACTGTTGTGCCTTTTTTTTGACCTTGATCAGGTTATTGAATATTTTGATAACAAAACTGGTGACAGCAACTGGGGGTTTTTTTTGTTTGGTTGGTTTGGGGTTTTTTGCTTTTGTTTGTTTGTTTGGTTGCTTGGTTGGTTTTTGTTTTTGGTTGGTTGGTTGCTTGGTTTTTTTCCATTTAAATAAAGTCATCCTTCTTAATATATTAAAAAACCAATTAATTCTATTCTGAAGTGGTAAAGAAGGACTCTTAAGGGTCTACAAGCTTTAGAAGAGGTGGCTTTGGGACAAAGGAACTTCTGCATCCTTTGCCTTTGTGTTTTGTTGTCAGTGGTGGGGAGGTCTTGGTAATTCTGGCATTCTTGGCGTCCTTGTCTCAAGTCCTTGCAGGTGCCACTGGGTGAAACAAGTGTGATAGGTTCTTGATGAACAATGAGCACAGAACTGCTGCCTTCCTGTACTAGGGACAAGAGTCAGTTACAGGTTTTTTTGATGGACTGAAATGTCACAACTTATTTAAAATCAGAGAAGTTTCCCCAGTGGCTAAGTGATTTAAAATTATTGCTGATGTATCATAGGAGGGATGTGAAAACAAAAGAGCTACTTCCAGGGGTGGCAGTGGAGACCTCAGTTGTTTAGTGTTTTTATTTTATTATTTGTCTATGTTTGGACTGCTCACAGTGAAATTTCCTCTGTTGCTTTCAGTGGAGCTCACAAGTAGAATCTTTTGTAAAAGAATAGGATGTATCATATGCTCTCATGGTTATTGTGAAATGGTATAGGCAGAAGTGCCCCTGAAGAAAGCTGCTCTAATTACCCCTAGCAAGCACAATCTCCTATTACAACTCTAACAACTGAGAAAACATCTTCTATCCATTTCCCCTGTTTTTGTTGTTAAAAGGTTAAAAAATTATTTAAACTGAAATCTGGAAGACTCTGGAACTATAAATCAGCATCTGAAAATTTTGCCTTGGAAGACTGTTCATGGTGAAGAGTTCATCATGCATAAATGTATAATGTAATGACACTAAAAATGGAGCTATTCAGACATTGATTACAGCTTCATTAAGTGAGATTGCTCATTGTGATCTCAGTGCTACAAATTAGGTTTTGGTAATTTAACGTAGTCTTTAATCTAGTGAAGTAGAAAAACAAATTGCTTAGGCAGGACACAGTGTTAGAAAATATTTTTCTAACATTTTATGAAATGTTTATTTAAAACAATAAATATTACCCTAATATCTGTTTATTCAAGAGAGGCAAGCTCATCTAAAATATTTTTGAAGGTGACATTTTTATATTAAAAGCCTTGGGACCCTTTATTTTCATTCACTTTTAATTTCCTGGTCATAAGAAAGGTCTTCCAATTGCAGTGTGGGCATTTTTTTCAAAGTATATAACAAAAATATTTTAATGTCATAAACTTCTTTATAATCTTTATGCATGTCAGGGAGTTGCAACCCTATCTGGTAATTATTTCTGAGGAATGCTATGCCCAAAGAGATCTGTTTGCACACAGAATAAAAGACGCCAAGTCTCTTATTAGCAAATGCAACAGTGGAATTTGCCAGCATGTGTAATAAATTGCCCTCAGAATAAATGAAGGGCTTGTGCTTAAAATATAAACCAAAACTTGAGAAACATATTCCCAGTTTTAAAAAACTTTTTGGTCTGCAGTATAGTCCAGGAATGTGGAGCATCAGCATGAGTTAAACAATTCAATTAATGCTACAGTGGGTGGAATGAAGGTTGTGTCCAGCTTCCATGGGATTTTGTGCTGAAGGAATATTATGAGCATCATGAATTGATGCTACGGTAGCTGGATCAGTGCTCCAGAGGGTTTAGCTTTCTAAAAGATATATCTCTCATTGCAAATAGGGGAGCTAATTTTCAGAGGGCTGCATTGAGAAATGCATTAGGGTGATGCATTTTTGTGAGGCTTTTTTCCATGTGATCCTATTACCAAAAATTCAGTAAACTAAAACAACGCCTTAACACCAATGTAGCATTAAGAAGCAGGCATTCTTTATTTGGCCTGATGCATGGGTGAACAGCTCCTCTCAAATCCGTGCATGCTGAGTACAGGAGAGTTTCTGTTTATACACTGTATTTTGTCCCAGAATATGACAATCATTTTCCTGAAATCATTCCATATTTTCACTTCCCTTTATGCATGCATTCTTCTGTCCAGGGGGTCTCTCTGTTGATCCCTAGAGGTCGTAGATCCCAGTGTTACAGTTGACATACTTGTGTTGGCAGGGCACTGGGGCTGCTGAACTTCCAGGTCTCCTTCTTCCCCAGTGGGCATTGTGCAGTTCTGTAGGCCAGTTGTTTTGGTAGAGCAAGCGTTGTGTTAACTCACCAGGTGGAGACAATTTATCATCTGGTAAAAATCCAAATGTTTACTTCCATTATGAGGTTCAGCTCCTCAAGGGCTTCATCTGAATAGTGTGTTTTGACATGACTCTGAAAGGTTTATTGTAATCATCTTCACAGTGAATTAAAACATCTTGATTAATAGGGTTACCATTAACTCCAAGGAGTGCTTAAAATGGCTTTTGATCCATGGCTTGATTCATGGAAGGTTATTGCACAATTTAGAACTTAATATATTTCTCTCAAGCCTGAGTGTTAATTTTTAGGGTGTTGTGTATCTCATGCTGTCTAGTATCCTTTCCCTGTAAATAATGGAATTTTTTAGATCACACAGGATTCTCCTCCTTCCAAACACAATGCACATTCCTTCATATAGCATGAACTAGATTCTTGTTCTATTACTGTGTAGAAAAACTATCAATCTTCAATTATGTGATCGACTAAATTATACTCATTGCTTTTGAAAGCTGTAGAAAGAAAATATAGCACAAGTTTGGATCTTAAATCTTTATTTTTCATTCCTCACAGACTCGGTTATTAAATACGTGGCCTTGAATAACTTGTAGAAATTTAACTTATATTTTGTATGTAAAGCTCAACTTTCAGCTAATCACTAGGGCTTTGAGAGGAACAGCACACTGAAATGTTTACGAAATAACCTTACTCTGACTTCAGCTTTTTAAAAATAGCCCTGCAAACATGGATAAATATCAGATGCTGTGAAACAGACCTTCCCTGCTAAGGGTTTGTGGCTCTAATTAACACAAATTTACACAAGGAATTTGAATGCCTGCTAGTACTATCTCTCTTGCTTGTAAATGCATGTTGTCAGATGTTTTATCGATAGACCTCTTTCTCCTAGTAGATGAAAAAGGAAAAATGTTGATACTATGACATGTGGAAGTTTTCATTACTAGGACTGTTAATTTCTTAGACTATTAACGGAGTTTCTTAGTTTCTTAGTTTATAGCCTGAGCTATAAGATTTCGGGGCTAATACATCACTTTTAAGCTGATGGTGTGTCACCTTACAAACACCAAAAAGGAGCTTGTCTCAAGATGACAGGCAATCCTTCATCAAATTCAGTATCTTTTTTGCCAGTGCAATCCACAGAACATGCAGAGTGATGGTCTTTGTCATTCCTTTTCCCTCTTGAAGAAATACATATTTCAGAAGACTTCAGAGAGAGCTCATCCTGGCAGGTCTGTGAGTATGTGGATGGAGTCCATGTATGGTGTCTAAAGGATATGTGCAAGACATCATAGATATTCTCCTCCTTCCCTTTTAACACAAACTCAGACTTTACACAAAGGTTTTTGTGCAAAACTCTATGCAATATTGGGGCTAGATGTAGATTCATACATCTGCATGCATACAAAGGGTTTTCCAGCTTCCTTAACCAACATACCATGACAAATCTGGCCCTTGTGATGAGTTTCTTCAATATTGCTAAATTCAGATTTGATCAGCTAATGAGTAGTTTCATACATCCAGTGGTGCAGAAGATTTTTGGTTATTGAAGTCAAGCCAAGCTAGAACAGCATGCATTATTTAACAGATTTTGGTAGTTCTGGCTGTGATGGACAGCCTGGAGACAGACAACTTAAGACCTTTTCCTCTCTCTAATTCTCTACCTGAAGTAATGGCTGAAGGTTGCAAGCCCTGCCCTGCACAGAAATGTGCTGTTCTCACAGTCCTACAGCAGAAGCCACGGATGTGTGAGGGGTGCCCAAAACTCCTGTAACACACTATTGCTAGTCATTCTTTTGGTGTCACTAGGAGGCTGTTTGGTGAGGGTGATATACAGCCCTGGGAGACAAACTGCCCAAACCCTTCCCCTTGTACATCGTCACTGAGCAGCCAGGCCAGTAAAGGCTTTTGATCACTGGCACTTTGACTTGGTTTAGAAATTGAAAGTCTCTGCTCTCTATTGATTGATTTGTATAATAGCAGCAGGGATGAAATAAGAACTGGCTTTTCAATTTGCCTTTCTCACACCTTCTTGCAGCTCAGCAGGACTTGGTGGGATGTGGACTCCCTGCTCTCCATCCAGGTCCTCCCTGGAGTGGTGCTGTAGGGAATGCTCTTCACATAGTGTCCAAGCTGCAGCCAGCCTTGATGGCAGCAAGTCCCTGACATACTCAGCAAATGATGACTTTCCCCATTCAAAGCTGATCTAAAGAGCTGTTGAGGAAAAATTTTTATTGGTCCAGCACACCCATAGGATTACACCTCTGAAAGCCCCCTCCTAGTGGTTGTTTACTTGCTCCTGTGCTTCACAGCACTCACCCTGCAACATTTTCCAAGGCAAGAAACAGTCTCTGTAACAACTAAAGTAGACAGAAGTAGCATTTTTCTCCTCTAACACCTGAAAAATCAACACACAGAGAAAGAACTAATAATCCAGATGCTGTGCATCTGCCAGAATTGGAGGTCAAACATAGATTTCTTCTTTTTTTGAAGTCGGGCTAATGTCTAGTAGTGGATTGCATGAACCTGTTCATATTCTTTCTAGCTTGCATCATTGAGAGGTAATTGCTACAAAGCCATTTGTTTTTGTTGAAATTTTAAATAGAGATATTGCTGTCAGTAAAATACGCATTTTTTAAATTAATTTTTTTACTTTACTTTCAAGTGGCTGCAACAGTCCCCCCCGTTTTCAGACAACCTGTATTTGGCTATTGCAAAATAGGATTTCTCTCTGAGATCTAGTAGGATGCTCATGCATTGCTTACAAGCTAATCAGAACTGCAGCAGACAATGCATAAAAATGACATTTATTAACACGTTTTGCTAAACAGCATGTTTTATCTCACGCATGTAAATGTCAAGGTTTAGAGCACCTAGCAACCTGTTACAAAGGTATTTTCAGCATGAAAAGAAGGTTCATAGAGTGTGCTGGCAGATGTATGTTTATTAGTGCTCAGCAACTGTCCCGGTAGTCGCCTTGAGTAGATAGGCTTGTCCTTACCTCTTTTATTTTAGTTATTACCTTAAAAAAAATAATACTTAGCATGATAGGTATGCTCCAACCAGATGTTTTAAAGTTAGATCTCTTAAACCAGTCCAGAGACCTTTTATGGAGGGAGGGTGGTGGGGAGGTAATGTTTCATGTTCTTGTGTCATAAGATGAGAGAAGGCCTGATTGTCATCCAGTCCATTCTTCTCTCCAAAGGCAGCATTTTTGTCACCCCCTGACAGGACTTTCTTTTGAAAAAAACTTCCTTTAATGGAAATCCTGCCTTGTCCTTTTTGATAGGGAGACCTTTGGTTCTACTTTTCTTCCGAGGTAACCTGATTTTCCATTAGAGTAGATTTAAGCCTCACCATTCTGTCTTCTGCTCACTATGGGTGTGGAGAACATGTAGGATTACAAGAGCTGCTCTTGCTGTCTAACACTGCAGTCTGCCTCCAGCAACAATCACAGCCAGAGGCCTGGGAAAAAGGGTCTAAGTTTTCCATTTGATTCTTCCTCTCATTGTGACAATTTTTTTGTTTGTGTTTGTTTGATTTTTTAAGGTTTTTTGGTTTTTTTGTGTGGGGGTTTTTGGTTTGTTTTACCATCTCGCTCTTTTTCAGATGATTCCTCTTTAAACTGAAAAATCATTGCATTCTCTTACAGATCTTGTCTTCTAGATTTCTGACCATTTCCCAATTGATCTATGCCTTTCTTAAAACATACTTACTATACTGATCATATTACATCAGTCCCACCTTCACCCATGCTGTCTATGTACCTTCTTTATATCCCATTTCTATCTTATTGGTCTCATTAACGTGCTGTGTCTTCTGGGAAGTATCTTCTTTTACAGATAGCATGAACAGGATTTTTGGCTGTGAAATAAAGAGGATCTATGACTTGCTTTTGAAGATGCTTCCATTCTGATTGAACTAAGTGGGGATAAATACACTTGCTCTTCAGATGATTATATTTGAAATTTTTAACCATGGAGAACACTTATACATCTCCCTCTGCATCTGTGACCTGTTCTCATTGTTACTGAGGCTATTGTTAGTGAGCCCTGAAAAAACTTGCAGTAGTACTATGTTGAAACTTTTGAACTTACGCTGAAAATGACCTTTTCTTTTGGACTAAGCAAAAGGATTTTTTTAGTGACAAATTCCAGTCCATCCCTGCAAATTTGGAAGGGGTGCTCTTCTTGCATGTAAAAAGAAGAGCTCATGCTTCCCCACCCTGCTGTCAATTAAGTGGGTGTCTTCCCCCGCACAAGTGTCTCTATCTGACAGTGCAAAGCAATGCATTTAATATGGTGGCTATAATAGGAGAAGGTAATATATAAAAAAACCACATTCTCTTCACATTTTTATATATGTTTTTGTGACATATCTGTGTTTATATCTATCTATGTCTCTCAACACTTAGATGTACAACTCCTCTTGAATTTCCACAGTTCCATTTAGTAAGTACTTGTTGGACTTCTGTGTCATAATGAATAGAACCTTGAAGTATCTTTTAGATATGCTACAAGCAATAAGGGCTGTTACTGAAAGTCACACTTGCTTGTAGACACTGATCAAATAGATACTTGAAGGTGATATTCAAGTGACTGCAAGATTCAAAGGTATGTAAGTCTTGCTGAGTCCAAGGGAGCTTAAATATATGTGCAGAACTTCTTCCCCTTTCTCCAGAATAGCTCTGCTGCTCTTTGCAGGACTATTGAGAAGCAACACAAAAAGTGTGTGCCTCCAGTGGTGCAGTGATGGGAAGGATGGAGGGAGGCAGATAATAGACAAAAATTGGCTCAGCTCTGGATGTAGTGGTGTGCTTTGTCTTCATCATTGAGACTATATGAGATGAGAATGAGTCGCTCCCATTGATCAATACTGAGTGTTGTTCAGGACTGGGACAGTGTTTGGTATCTCCAAGGATCAGTATCTCCCTCAATATCTGTGTGACTGAGAAAGCTTTGCCCCTGAGAGGAATGCAGTGAAGTTGCAGGAGTAGGTTGGAGCCAAGTGTCGTTGTTTTAAGTGGCTGAAAATTGTTAGTGGTTTGCTGCCTGTGCTGATTTAAGGTGATATTTTTGTTTAGAGCTGTGTACAGGTTGTCCAGTCCATGTTACCTTTCTTTTGAAGAAGGACTACATTTATGGAAGAACAAAACCAAAACTAAACACAAAACCCAAATGTTGCCTGTTTTTCCACCACCTCTCTCTCCTTGCCCAACTGAAATCAGTGGTTAGGAAACTGCCAATTTTTTGGGTCCTAGTCCTCAGCATGTACTCCATCCTGGCTTTTAAACCATCCCTGTAGCTGAGAATCTGTCCCAGACATTAGAAACTCTATCAACACTCCTTTCAATTCAAATCTTATTACCTTTCATTTGCAGAGATGTTGCCCTGACATGGCAAAGATCATGAGCTGTTTTTCAGACGCTGTTACTGCATATCAGCTGAGTTGGCCAATGGATCTTTAATTTCCTCTTGGCATCCAGCCCAAGGGAACATATAATGAGCAATTTCCTCAAACATAGCATCAATGGGAAATGCATCTTATTCTTAGCTAGCTACATGATCTAAGCAGGGGATGGTATGATTTTTGGCTTTGATATTTTGAAACAGAAGTTGGAACAGAAAATCATCCTCAGTATTTGGCTGTCTGTACTTCCACAGGGGGTATTTCAAATGATACAACTCTTTCCTTATCCTGACATTTTCTTAGAATTTTCTTTACTGTAGCTATCAGTAGGCTGTTTACTAAGTATTGTGTAGTCTACCATTCCTGTGCAAATATTTTATTTCATGATAAGGAGAGAGAGTTTAGAAATCAAAACCAAACTAGGGAAGTTGGAATTGTATTTTGAGTCTTTAGGATCACCTTCTTTATTATTAATTTAACTCCTTAGTGTCTAATTCTGATATTTATAAAATCAAACCTATTTTTCCAGTGTTTATTTCACCAGTGACTAAATTTCAACATTTTTATCTGATTCTTCTCTTTAGCTCTCTATCTTCCCAATTGTTAGATTGTTCAAATTATCTGTCATTTCAAAACCATTTCTCCCATTTTTTTTCTTTCCATTGATGATTTTTTAAGTGATGAAAAGCTGTATATGCATTACTTGTGCTGCCTTGGATAGATTTTCAAGATTTCTCCTGAGCTAAAGGTTTTTTACAGCCTCCCACTCCACCCACGTAATTGTATTTCATAGTTCCCATGGAAATTTTTTTTGTCTGTTAACTGTTGCTGTTGTATTGCCATGCTCTGAGAGTTCATGTATACCACTTGCTTTACTGTAAGGAGTTTGCTCTAACTGTACTGTTCCTTAGCTGTGGTTTTCATTCACCTCCTTCATTTCTTTCCCTTCAGGTTGGATTTTTGGGGCTAAGATTGCTTCCCAGGTGAATCCTTGAACGTGTTATGTGTCAGGGACAGGAATGCAGGTCATTCTGATAAAAAATTAACTCTCACTTTGGTTTTATCTGATTTCTGTTGTCACTATCGACAGGTGCTCCACACATCAGGCCTCAGTCCATCTTAGTTGGAGGATTTTGCCTGTCCATAATGTATGGGATTTTGTGATAAAGACACTTCAGTGTAGATGGATGTCCTCCTCCACCTCTCATCTTTCTCCTCCCCGGTAGATTCCCCTCTCTGGGCACAGTTGTTTTGGCTTTTTGGCTGCTTTGTCCACGCTTGAACACCCACCTAGCTTTGAGTTAGGCCAAGTTTCATTGTCTTTGCTTGCTTTGCATAAATGCACTTTGCTTTTCTTGATAATCAGCTTTGATCATTAAAGTCTCCCTCCTTCACAACTCCCTTTGCTCTGCTCTTGTCATGTATCTTAGTTCAGATGACGCATTTTAAACAACTTTCTGAAGTCTTTTTTGGCTTGCCAAGGCACCTGGCATTTGCACTCACAGTGACAATAAGTGCTTGTGAATGTTGTAGTTCGTCCTTTTCCCTCATAATTTTTGAGTCAACCTCAGCTCCATTTGATGGAAACAGTTGAGAAGCTTGACATCTACAGGGAACATGTTGGTGTCTTTCCTGCAGAAAGGGAAAACAGCTCCCAGTATTTTTGCTCCTTCTTGATCTTGATTCAGGAACAGAGGTCATGCCTACTTATCTAGTGTTTATGATCTTTCCCCCTGTATTGCTTCACTTTTTGGGAACTTAGAATGTCATTTTCTTGAAAGAGATAGAGTGCTCTTTGCTGCTTCCTTCATCTTCGCTCATAAATGCCTGACTTGCAGATCTTTCTCTCTTTGGAGAAGACTTACACACTCTGAAGATGTTCACTGATCTTACTTAGGCAAAGCCTTAATACAGAGAAAGGTGCGCTTAGAAATTATTCCTTAGTCACCTTTAATCTGAATTCAATGTCATTTATTGCCACTGTGCTAGAATCACTCTCTGTGCAGGGATGAACACTAACTTGTTCAGCTTCACTGTCCTGTCTCTGGCCTCTCTTAGATGTTTCATGTGTATTTGATGCAAAATTGCATGTTCATATGTGTATTTTTTAACCGCAGGCTGCTAAGAGTTGACTTAGTCTTCTTTATTCCAGAAGCTGTAAATGCAAATCTTCTTGTTTATGGTAATTCCTGCTCCTCTGCTGAATTAAATAATGTTTGGAGTAATTTTATAGTGACTTGCAAAATGAAATATCATCAACCTTTCTATAAATATATCTATACTTGCAGCAACTCTAAATGAGTTGTCATAACTTTTCAACTATGTCTTTCTACTTGAGGAAGGTATTTTTGTGTTACTTTTTCCTTCTACCTTCAGAGTCCTGGCTTGATTCTTTGATATATTTATACTATATGCAGTGTATATTTCCCAATCCAGAGGTAAACCCACTTCTTTCTTTCATACCTCTTTGTAAATTTTTTGTGAGATTATAATTATTTTCATTATGGTCTCTGGATGTTGTATATGGTTTTTGAGAAAGGATGCCTAATTTAACCCAGAACCCAAGGTGGGGAAGGCAACTGACTTGGATTCATTCCTCTCTTCCTATCATAGTAGTTTGAGGTTTTATATCTTGATTTACATTTTCCTCTGTACTCGTCGGTTTCATTCAAGTAGTTTGGTTGCCCTTGCTTTGTTCTTTTATTAGTTTGGAAATGGCTCCAGCTGTTTTAGAAGTTGTAAATGATTTTCCTCCTTCAAAATAGAATGTAAATTCAGAAAATAAGCACAAAAAATATAGCCCTTATCTTTGGATTAGTTATTTTAGTAGTTGTGACATACCGTCAGGACAGGGAACACTAACTCCCAGCAGGATCCTAATCACTAAGGAATGGGTAGCAGTAAGGGGTTTTGTTCTGTCTACAGTTTCCTTTAAATTCAGCTACTATTTCAAACACTTCAGAGTGTTTGAAGCACTCTGCTGGTACAAATGCTCTGAGCAGTGGAGTAATTGTCTTTTTCTGCTCTTGTAACACAGTCAGTTGTGAGCAAATTTTCCAGAGCTTGCTTTTATTCCCAAGCAGGAGTACCACATTGCATATCACTCTTTTACTGCTTATGATCTACAGACCTCTCTTGACAAGAGCGGGATGTAGTTCTTCCAAGATTTAAGCTATTAATATCTTGCCAAATAGAGTTTTTTCTCTTTTTCTCCCAGAATTTCTGGTGTTTACTTGGACTAGGGAAAAGATGCTAGAAGACATAAGTCACAAAAATTTTCAGGAAGCAGAAAAAATGAGGCTTGGGAAGCTTTCAGTCCTTTCTCCAATTGTCCAAACTTTGGACACTTAGTTCAGTATTTTGACATTTGAGATTTGCACATTTGCTTGAGCTCACCTGCCATCTTTGAATGTTTTCACAACATACAAAGATAACATTTAAGGAACATTTTCTAAAGGGGTATTGAAAAATTATAGGATTCCATTAAGGTACCGATCAGTATTAAATCGATGACTAATGATTAAACATTGTTATAAAATTCAGCTCCAGGCAATAATTACTCATTATTTCGAATATGACACAGACTGTTAATGTGTAGCCTCCAGTGCTGGAGGGTAGTGTTGACTCGAGGTTGAAGCTGTTCTGAGGTAGCTGGAAAGTGTCACCCTAGTAAGTATCTGTGTGCAGGGTGAGCATTTTGTTCACATCATCATATCTCTCAATAACCCAAATTTTAGGTGAAATGGTTGAGGGATTAGGAGGCATGATGGTCATGTTATGCCTCTTTCAACACTTTCAACAATTACTGTGTCAAATCCTACCCTTGCTAAGGTTTGGTGTTTTTCATTGAAAGATTTGCAAAGCTATTATTTGTTAGCACTTCAAATGATTTGTATCTATTTGCTGCTTCATGCACTTAAACAAGAGGAAGTACATGAGAAGGTGGGAAGAGCAGACAGCTCCTAAATATGGTATTTCCTCATGGCATCAAAGAACTTTGATCCAAGCCAGTAAAAAATAGAAGGGTAGGGTAGAGGAGAAACAATAATATGCAAACAGCGATACCTCTCACTAAGTGCTATAGTGGGTTAGTATATTTGATGGCCACCATAGTTGCCTTAAGCTAAACAGTGAGGAATCTCATAAGGAGACTTATGAGCACAAAAAATTGGGTGAATAAACGTTTAAAGTGAATTCTTAAGGTGTTCATTATTTTACACAAGCTAAATGCTCTATCGTGCCCAAGAAGTGTGGCTATAGTGGTCAGACTATTTCTGTCTTGGTTTGGACTGCTTAATGCAATATAAACAAATGCTTGGGCTTTGTCTTATTTTTACCTGAGATTTCAAGCAGAAGTGCCAAAATGTATTGAGCATAAACATTAGAGCTGTAAATATGTTATATAAAACCTAGAAAAACTGTTCTTTATGGAGCTGCATGTGTGCTCAGTTCCTTCCCAACTGAAAAACAAATAAATCTGTGAATCTAAGTTTCCAAACCAAGGAAAGTCTAAATTAGATGATATTAAAGGATCTTATATACAATCTATGTGCTACAACACTTTTTTATTGCTCATCTATATGATACAAAGTTTGTGTATCAATCACTATCTATGTCTGCATGGGTTTGTTTAATTCACCACTGCCTGTTTTGTCTCCTGAGGAGTTTAACAATACTCACTATAGGAGTAAATGATGTTTCTTATGAACCCTTTGTTGTGACTTTCATTACGACCTATTCCCCGCCACTTTTTTGTTTTTCTTCCCTCCTCATTGGTGTGCAATTCGTTTAACACTTTTTTTTGTCCCCCCCTAATTTCACATCATAAGTATTATTGTCCTCCTGCTACTTCATTAGCTGTGTTTTGTTTAGCAGAATTATTGCCAAGAAGTTTCTCTTATTTCTTGTTGTGTCTCAGGAACAGTTGCAGAAAGGCTTGAGCTCCAAGGGGTAGTCATTGTCCTCCTCCTCTCTGGTGCACATCTTCACTGCATTAAACCCACTTAAAATTTGCCTTGAATATGATTACTTGCATTACTGTTTTTATACTATTTGTCTTCTCTGATCTTCTTGATTTATGTCCATGCACTTTTTTTAGCAATGTTTTTCAGAAATCTGTGCTCTTGCTTTTGTTCTATGTGTGTATCTTAGTTGCGGAATTGGAAAACACTACCTGAGTGTAAAGATCTGTGCTCTATGCACAGCTGCAGAAGAAACAGGTCATTTTTGCTGGGAAAAATAGAGTAAGAAAAGAAAGTGAGCTTTGAAAAAAAAAATTCTCTTGACTTTTCAGACAAATTTCAATTTCTGAAATCAACTGCTGAGAAAGTCAAAGTATGTTTTAGTTATTTAAAAATGGGTATTTGTCACTCTTTGTGTCAAAAGCTTTGCTTTTCTGGGACATAAAGGAAGTATTTACCGTGTAAGATTGCTGTGTGCATTGGTTTCTCCCAGCGTGAGGCCCTGTCGATAGGTGACAGGACACTTCATACTTCAGGAAAGGTTTGAAGTTCTGTGTAGTCTACCTGGGTGAAAAGTAGGGGGATGGGACGGTATTTATGTAGTGTGAACTGTTAACAGCTGCTGTCCTGTCATAGAGTTGATATGTCCTTCCAGGTATGCCAGCCTCTGTTGTTTCCCAGGATAGGGATCCAAGCCAAGCTCCCATTCAAGGCTGTGGGTCAGATCCTGGACTGATGAAACTGAGTGCATGGCAATGGAGACAATATCTCTGCCTGACCTGAGGATGTAGATTAGGGGTGTTGTCAGTGTTTGGTATTGAAACAGAGCTGCAAAATACATGAAATCTACAATCTCTCCTGTTGAGTGCTAGAGATGGGTGATGCTGCAATACACAGCCTAATTAAAAATCAGTTTGATATTTTTTCTCCTTTGTGATTTGATGACGCTTTCAGAAGTGCAATGTTATAATGAAAGATTGTTCCTACAACTACAGTTCCTTAATTCCAATTAAGATCCTAGAATGGTTAGGGTTGGAAGGGATGTTAAAGATGACCAAATTCCCACCCCCTGCCATGCTCAGGGCTGCCACTCACTGGGTCAGGTTTCTCAGGTCCCCATCCAAACTGGCCTTGAACATTTCCAGGGATAGCAAAATTAAAACCCTATCCAAGTTAGCTGTTGTGTCGCTGTTGAGCCGCTAGCAGAGAGAAAAGACCCTCCAGAAGAGTGTGGCATAAAAGAGATTTATTTTTTTATTTTTCCAACTTATATAGACTTTTCAGAGGTCACTCAGATTGGTCAGTCCAAAACCTCCCCCTGAGCCTATTGGCCAGGCCCGAACTGCGCACATCTCGAGAAACCGTTTTAATAACATCCAAACATCCAAACTTTATCTTTGTTTATAAAAACACAAGAAAATTCTCATGGGAAAGGTCTGTGCTAGCCACACTGGTGAAAAGCAAATTTCAAAAGACAAGTGGATAACTGTACTGGGAGGTGAATGGAAAGAAACAAACCCATTTTCTAGTGAAAGTCTAGATTTTGTGGCTTCAGTGCAAATCTTGCAGCATTTCTGTGCTGCATATGACTTTGATAGATATGAAGCAGATGGGTTTTGTAGAGAAATATATTTAATTTTGTTTTTCTTTAGATCAGAAAACACTGTTATGAGGGATATGATCATTTAAATGACCATTTTTGTTGTGATTCTATCTTAAAATGTCTAGATGTTTTCTGTACAACTGTAACAATAGTAAGTACAGTTTCACTGAATTCCAGTTCACAGTCTGTTCAGACTTTGGATAACAAACAGAACTGGAAATATTTTAAGTTTGTGGTCCTTTTTCTATGGTAGGGGCATTATATTTGCTATTTCAGATTAGTCCAGAAGTTGATCTAGCCTAGTAAATGCTCTCGACCAGTAACTACTTGGGAAAAACTCAGGAAAACAGTATGGGAAAAATGTGTGCCTAGAATATCTTTCCACATGTATTTCTTTTGAGCTCTTGGTAATCTGCTTAGTATTGTTTTCCACACTGATTATCCTGATAAATATCCACCAAAGATGAATGAGTCTAATTTTTTCTTCAACCTATTTATAATTTGGCTTCCACTACATTTTGTGGTGGAGAGCTTCAGCATTAAACTAAGCATTACACAGGGGAGAAAAGAATCTCACTTGTTTGTTTTCAGCAAGCTGCCAAGTTATTTTGAGTACAAACACAAGAAATATAAGCCTCACAAAATATTTCACTCTCAGCCTGAACCTGCCTTTTTCTATTGCTGAAGTTTCACATATTGTTATCAAGGACTCAACACTAGTGGTGGTTCAGTACCTCTAATAACAGGTGATATCTAAACATAGGGCTTGCATCCATGCTTTAAATACTCTAATTTCTTTTGCTAATTAGCTTAGATATTGTAAATGTGCTGTTGTAAAGGAGAGTATGCTCTTTTGGGAACCTGTGCCCTGTTGAGGAATTTCTGAGGGAAATCTATAGAAGGTTACTCATGTATCTGAAAATACTTGCACCAAATGGTAAAAAGCAATTCAGGGTTTCTAACAAGTCACATCATCCATTATTCAGCATCACTGTTTTACATCATCTTTTCCCCTGCCAGTTTTTCTTTCCTTCTTCAGAAATATCTGCTGTGGTTTAAATAAAAATAGAGTGAGGGGTGTGTGTGTGTGTGGGGAATAAGTCAGGTCTCTCCTTGGGGTGCTGTCTGATAGATCATACAGCTTCTGTGTGTTTATCTCTAGGGAACAGTGGCCGATGGTGAAAAACCGTCATGTCTCAGAAAAAATCACATGCAGTGGGTCATGGATGTATTCTATGTGCACAGCCATTTGATTACAAATGTTCCTGTAATTGAGCATAAGACAGTCCAATTAGCAGTCCACCAGGAGCAGTGATGATGGGCTTTGTATACTCTTGGGGTGAACTTATAGCAGGATTTAGTTAGGCTGCAGGCTACTGCATTTACTGGATATTTTCCCTTGGTGGCAAGAGATGTTTGCTTTGTTCTTTGAAGGAGCAGAAGCAATATTAAAAACCAAAAGAAAGCATGACTGAAATTTGCTAACAGCAGCAGAGGATGGATAGGCACAATTCAGTTTAATTTTGCTTGACAATTTACTTGATAATTGCAGATTTTTTTCCTAAACCTCAAATGACTCTATTAAAAAAAAAAAAGAGAGAAAAAAGGAACTCAAAAAAATTCCTAGCAACTTGGGATGACTAAGTTCTACTGTTTCTAAATGCCTTTACAGTCAGAGCGCTCTAGTAAGAGCAACATGTTATTTTCTATAAAAATATATTTTACCTACTTGCCTGAATTGAGGTCTTGATACAGTTAACCCACTCAGATGCAGATATTTCCCATCTTTATGCCCTTTTCCACAGATATTTTTTCAATGACGATTGTATTTGCTAAGCAAGAATTTATTGAGAGCGCTCTGTTCCTCAGCTTATTTTATGTCAAGAGAGATGGACAGGTCTCAGGATGATTAAAGTACTGGTAAGCATAGGCGTAGAGCTGTATGTTTGGACACAGTCATGCTGGTGATTATTTAGGAAAGTCATGCGACTCTGTATTTCAAAAAGGACAGTGTGTCTTGTCAGTGAGAAAGCCGCAGAAACGTGTGTATGCTCTGGGTGTCTCTCTGCTGTTTGTTTCCTGTCAGAGATGTGGCATTTTATATCCACCAGAATTAGGGGTTGTAACAACAGTTCTGGCACTCGAACTGGTTTTGGTAGCTTGTGACCTTCCCACTAACAGATTTCAGTGAGCTTGTGTGACTTTTGTGCTGGCTCCAGCATTGTCAAGACTAAATCACAACTTTTTTATTTGTTCACAGTAGGATGAGTGGTTCAACATGGACCAGACAATTTTGCTGTCTTGAGCAGGACCTCAGTGTTCCCTGTGGAAATACATCTCTGGCTGACATGACATTTCTCAAACCGCTGCCTCTTTCATCCATGTTAGCTGTAGGGGTTCACACCTTCACGAAAGGAAAAGCCCAAAACACATAATTTGGATATAGACAAGACACAAGGCTGGTAAAGAAGAATTATTGTTGCCCCATTTCCCTTTGGGAATGCACTCAAGCCTGGACCTCTCCCCCATTGAGAACTGCACAGAAATCCTGCTATACAATTGGGAATTAAACCTTGAATGAACTAGAAAGTTATCCTTCCCCCTTGCATCTTCAGTTTGCTGATTTTACAGTCTGTGCCGTTGTTCTCTCATAAACCCAAACTCAGCCTTGTCTTAGAGCCTTAATGCCTGCATTTTTCTAAGTTGAAAGTGTAAACTTTGAAATGCCATTGCTTTTGCAATTTTGATGGCTTGACCAAGTTATAAACAACTGAAAATAGTGTCTTATAATGGGAAATGGTGAATTATAGTTGCAGTAACCTACATACTCGATTGTGTATGGTTCCTTGGAAGAATAACAGTAATGGGATTAAAAAACAAATTGGCAATGATCTCTTTTCACGGTGATAGAAGAATCCTGCTGGTTTCATGAATTGTGCCCATGGATTCCATGTAAGAACTACCACAGCAGAAATTGTGATCTTATGCTTTTCTCATTTTCATGACTTCTGTTACCTGCAGAAGTGTTTGAGCAACCCCTTCCAGAGAGGCTCATTCTCTTTGCCAAGCCCTGGAGTGTTGCAGATAGGAAAAGCCTTACAGAATGAAGGCCTTGTTTCCCTTGTAAAACACTTGCTCACTCCTGTTACTCCAGCTAACTAGAAAGGCATTCTGGGAATGACTCAGCTAAACTAGAGGTGAAAAACTAATTACATAATTGTAAAACAGTTATTAGAACCCATGAGTGCTCACACTGGGGTGTTGGTGGTTAGTTATACCTGACGTGTGTTCCTATCGTGGTTAATGGTGGTTGGTTTAACACGTTTGTTGTGCCTCACGAGAATGTAAACTCTTAACAAGTTAACAGTTTTAAAAGCCTGGGCTTTTGCAATAAAGCACTACAGCCACATGAATGCTAAGGGAAATTGCTGTTGCTCATCCATTACAACTGCCCCCATTATGCTACACTGGAGTTTTCAGCTTTGTTCAACATGAGCTTTAATTTGGATTATTTTCTTTTTTTGACAGTCAATATCCCTATGTTAAATCCTGAGCACTTTGGCACTCACAGTCATTTCAGTGTAATTTATTCATGTTCACTTGAATAAAAAGCCTTGTTCGCTTGGTTTTCCTCCATGGAAAGTTAGAAGATATTCTCACAAACATGCTCATTACCCTCTGGAATTGTGTCCAATAAACCTTCTCTCCAGCTGGGACCTCTGGTGCAGCCACGTCCAAGAGCTACTTATTTTCATGAGAGGAGTCAGTTTGCTGGAAACTCCCCTCTCTGCACCTGTTAAATCGTGCTGTTATACAGGTGACATTGTCATCAGTGTGGTCTGGTGTTCCTAACAGCACATCTGAGAGACACACAGCCATAGAGACACACAACATCACCAGTCCAGTGTAGCTCTGGAGAATTATATTGAGACAAAAGAACAATCACAAAAACTAGACCAGACCTTTGGCACTGCTGCTGCACAAAATGTGCTCAACCTACCAACAGTTCAGCATGGAGAGGTGTAACTTCCCTTTCACAAGCTGTTTTTCTGCATTCTAGTGACTTCGTGTATCTGATAGCAAGATTTTCAAGTCCTGCTCAATTAAACCCTGGGCTTAAAAGCCTGGCGTACTGCTACTGTGTGGAACAAACTCAGATATGGCGCCAAGATGAGCCCTGATGGCTGACTGAGGTGCAGGTGCTCAGCTCTGTGCTGATGGAGTGGGATCTTCTCCTTGTTATACTATTATGTTCTACTTTCAACTGCCTCTGCAGACAGCGAAGCAGCAGCCAAATGTGGCAGTGACACACATGACTGCTAGAGGTCAGTCTGGAAGGGTTGAGAGCCTCACAGCAGCACTGTGCAAAGAGTGAAGAGCCTAGTTCTTTGCTATTCGATTTCAGGCATTTTGCTGAAGTTCTGCACTAGTCTGTGTTGTTCTCAGAGGAGAATATTTAAGAAGTTATTTGGAGGTCATAACTAAGATGTATATGCACAGGTAAACCAGCAACCACTGGTGTAGAAAGGGGAGAGTGCCTCAAATGCCTCTTTTCAGCTTGGTGATCCACCCTTCTCTCTCTAGTTGAACTAAAGCAATGGCATTGCTCTTAAATGATTTTTCTCCAAAATCCAGAGATCTAATATGTCCCTCTTTGCCCCTACCAGAGAAATTGGGAGAAAAAGTGGAAAGGACAGACTGACTTGGATCCATCAGTGTATTAGTATATTTTATTTGGCCATCAACTTGATACTGATTGGCTCCAATTCCTTGCCATGTCTGTATGTCTTGGGGTGATTTTATGACGATACTCTGTTCCTGCTTGTCTGCTTTATGCCCAGAAATAGGTCCTGTAGCTTTAAGGTGGGTCTGGGGGAGGGACAGGAGCCTTGGGGCTCTTGCATGGGTTTTGTTCAAATCCTCACTCCCGCGTGCTCGTTTTGTGGCTTGGATGGATGTTACTTTTTGCCTGGCTAGCTTGGTTTTTCTTGTTAGCTCAGGCAAGAAGTTGTTTTTTCCCCTTTTCCCTGGACTGCAATAGCAATCCTTCAACGGCTTCTGTTGTTTTTCCTTGGATTGTTCGGCTTGGTTTTGGTCTGAGATCAGACAGTCCCCGGGAGATTGTCAGCACAACCTGCAGGGAGCTGCCAGAGCCACTCTGCCCGGCCCCAGACCTCGGGAAAAGCTGAACCAACAAAAGAAAGGACTCTGAATCCACCTACTTTGTCTGCTGTGAGGAGGAGACCAGCATTAGAGGTTCACTAGATTCCCATCTGTTTTTTCTTCCCCGAGCTGCTGCATGGACATTTCTTCTTTCCCTGAGATAAAGCTGTCCACCCTTTTGTTCTTCCCTACCATGTGGTTGACCAAGTTTCTTTTTCTTTCCTTGGAATTTTGGGGTTTTTTTGTTCTGCTGTGGGTGGGTATGTGTCTGTGGGGTAAGGTTCTGAAGGGTCAATATCTAACAGCTATTCATTTTATCCCATGCTGTGCAGTCATTTTGTTTACCAATAAAAGGCTTTATTTTTTTCACTTTCACCACCACCAATATTCATTTCCTATCAGTGGGAAGGGATTGCTGAAACCCTTTTCTTTAGAGGAAATGCTCATTCCAGTGTGTTTTCTCCCAAACTTGTCTCTAAACCAAGACACTCTTGTCCTGCTTAACAAACAAAAGTGCATATTATTGCCGTTTAAACTGCAGCTTTTCATCTGACATAATTTCTGTTGAGACATTGCCTTCACTACAATTTCCTGTATAAACACAGGTTTTGAAAAAGGCAAGAAAACTTGAAACTATCTTAAGAGCAGCAAGTTAAGTTATAGATAAAAATCCATGCTTTAAAAACTCCTCAACAAATAGGATGGTGCTCACCTACCAACTCTGTCACCATTACATCATGGTTTGATGGAGATTGTTGAGTCTGGGAAGAGAATATTATTCAAAAATATTTTGTTATGAAACTGATGGTTTTCTGGGTCATGTTATCCCTGTGGGCTAGGTGGTGAGATGGGAAATGGTTTTGATCAGTGAACAGATGCAGAGGATCTCTTACTGCAATCTCTTCTACAGGTGACTGCATATGAGTGCATATTCACTCTCCTGATGCTGGTTCTTGGCTCAGCTGTGACATTTAAAATAGAGAACTGTAAAATCCTGGGACAGAATGGCAGCATGGTGTGGCCACTTCAGATACGGTACCAAGAGGATTGAAAGAAGTCAGTACTTTGTGTTACTCTTGTGTGGGAGTTAATTAAAAAAAGAGAGGATCAAGTGCTCCTGCTTGCTCAGAGCCCTGGTTTACTGTCCTACCACATGCTCTGCCTCTTTTCCTTCATGATATAACCATGACTGAAGCAGCAAATTTCCCCTACAGATCATGTATGCAGTTTGTCTGCTGTGGTCATGAGGATCAGGGAAGCTCTGCTTACTCTCAGAGGTTCTTTATCTGGACACAAAAACACTTCTGTGGTTCGTTCTCTCACACCATAGCTTCAAGTTGTTTTGTGAAAATCCGTATCATTCCTGATTGTCTTTTTAGGACAATCCTGCCTGTCAGAATGGGTTATGCTTTTCCTCTACAGCCACTGGGTGATCTCTCTCAGGAATCCTGCGCCCAAAACCCTTCCTGGCATGGACCACACATAGCTTTGAGGAACTTGCTCTATTGAATAGACATGGGACTTGATGTAGCAATGTGAAAACTCACATGCTGGATACTTTTGCAAAATTTTAGTAACTCACAATGCCAACAAAGGAATGAAAAGGAGCCCCAGAACAGCTACTAGGCTCTGCTCTCTTAGCTAGGAAATGAAAAAGCTCTGTACAGAGCAGTGCTTCAGATTACCAAGGTTTGCAAACCCACTGCACATCCTCATAATCAGGTTGAGGTTAAGTGGGAGGTATATAAGAAACATCGTGGAGGCAATAATTATTTTTAATTCTCTTTGTTCTGTTGTCAAAACAGTCCCATTAAGCAGCTATTGTATAGAAGATAACTTCCTGCCATTTTGACACCTTTAACTGCCTGCAGTGCTGCTGTATTTGGGGCATGAGAGACTTCTGTTAGGCCAGCTTGATGCCTTATTATTTCTTGTAAGTTCTGGTTTGGAGGTTCTAGATATATGTATTGAATTCTGATAACCATTTTCTTTCACTTGTGAAAAGAAGCAATGTGAGAGTACAAACAGTCTGCCTGGCTCTCAAAAAGCAGTATCAGCACTATTTTAGTTAATAGTCACAAGGTTGTTTTCCCTCTTCTCAATTTTTGATGACACAAGCTTAAATAGCACAAGATTACACTTGAAAAGCATTTTAATTCAGCTTGATTGGAGTGTCATGAAGAATCTACCCCATTGACACATGTGTAGAAAGAACTGGAAGCAAGAATTATACGGTAGCATTATCTTTTAATGGCTGCTTCTATTTTGATTGCATTTTCTTAGAATAATAACTCAAATCTTATGTGGTCAGAGAAAGCATCACTCATGGTTCAGGGGATTAATAAGGGATAAAGGGATAAGTTCAATTTCATGCAAGCTTTGTTAGATGAATTTGCTCAATGTCAAATCAATCTTTTGGTTGTTTTTAGCTAGAAATACTTGAGCAGGATTGATGGCTAACAAGTTATCAATAGACTAAAATGAACCCTTGGCAGAACAGATGAGTTCACAATGAACAAAGGAGAAGGGTCATTGTTAAGGACCTTGATTATCTCAGGATATCTCAAGATAACTAGTTATTTATCTTCTGAAGTATTCTTCTGCTTTCTAGAGGTGGCACCTTTTAAAAAGGGCAGCAATTTAGGCTGGACACTCATAGTAAAGGCAAAGAAGTGAAACATCTTTTTCTACAGCTTGCATTGAAAAGACATTTTGTGTTACCTATGAAATATGTATAGATTAGGTAATACTGCGTTTTTATCGGGTTTTATTGCATTTGGAGTAATTATTGTTGTTTTCTCTCTGCAGGTTATACTATTTCTGATGTTTGAATAAAAGGTATGAATAAAAAAAAGGTAGCATTTTGAAAGAATTTTGGGCTAAATACCAAATTCTCAAAACTACATGGTAAACTCATTCTTCTAGTGCTTTTGGGTGCATTTACATGGTCTCATAAAACAAATGCTATCTATGTGTGCAGTTATAAGATCTTTCATTAGTCAGATTTGATGTTCTGAAGAGGAGATGCAAAGATTAATTTCTTTCCATCTCTTTCATCTCACACACAGATTAGTTTTTTATTATTTATCTAGTACAGTCTTCATATTATTAGATAATGTAGCTGCTGATGTTTGCTCCATGGAACCAATTGTCTTGTGAAGGTAAGTGACATAAGGACATGTGCTGGGGTTTTTTTGTAATGGCAGTTTTCTTGTGAAAATAGCAGCAGACTGACACTCGGGTTCATAAATGTATGCTAGTCAGAGCTTTATGCTATACAATCATTTGTAAAGGGAAAAATAACAAACCAGACCAGGCAAACCTCTCCACAAGTAATGAGTATCATTCATGTAATGATACCAATTTGAAACAGATGCTACTGAAAAATGCATGGTGTGTAACTAGCTGCCATTTCCAAATGTCATAGAATTCTTTGGCCTTAGAGAGGGACAGCAAAGCCTAGATAAGGTTAGCTTTAAATTCAATATGTTTTACTCTGCTCTGGTGGTATATCTGGGCTTAGAGTTGACATAAAATGTCTTTTTTTCTCCATGGACCAGTATAGGAGCAAAATCCCATTGTCCTGATTCTCAGCCTTGTGTTTTGCCTTAAAACTTGCTCTGCTGGAATTGGCTCCCTTGACAAACCTCAGATGTCATAAATTTTGGGTATGACAAACTTTCTGCTTATCTTGTCCCTCCTTTCTTGGGCTGGCCAAGGCACACAGGCTGTAGGTTAATTGCTTCAGGTGCCATAGTGAGAAAGGCACAAGAGTCCCAAGCGGAAGCAGTTGGAGCATCTCCCTAGATACACCTTTCTGCACAACATCGGTATCACTGACTCTAGGGCTTTTTTGCTCAATCTCTAGTTATCTTTATTCATGTAGGCATTGTGAGCCAGCATTCCGCTTTCTGATTTTTTTGTTAGCCTTTCCTGCCTGACTTGGATATTTTGATGTTCTTCAGAGGCATCAAGTGTTTTGATGACTCAGAGAAGGACACACAATTAAGTGTAACAAACCAGTTTTGGTGATAGAGGGCCTTTTCATTTGCCCAGTCAGAAGCTAAAACTCAAGCAGCACAACAAATTAATACCTCATTGATGGCTTCTCTGGTCTGGTGGTATATTAACTGAAAATTGTTGTGGGAAGTTCGAGGATCAAAATGTTTGGATGTTCTCTGGTGTTGTGGAATATTCATTTGTGTCAGCACTGATAGCTGGCTATTAGAGAGTGAAGACTCAAATAGCAGTACTTTTTGGGATCCTTCTGGGTGTTTCCTGTAGTTCCTCAGTATGCTGTCCAGTTTTCCTTTCTGTTTCATAGCATGTAGCTCTTTAGAGGTGGAATATTTCCCCCTCCCAACCCCAAATGTCTTTGATCTTTCAATTTTATTAGGATTTTTTTTCTTTAAATATTTCTGGCCAGCTGTAATCAAAACTACAGTTCAACTTTTCCCTTATTAGACTCTCTGTTTTCATGACTTGAGGGTTTTGATTTTCGTCTCTAAATAAATGCTTCTGTCAAGGGAGTACAAATGTGGAGCTGATCACAGGTGCCAGGCAACTGTTATGTGAGTGGGCAAGGCAAAAGCAAGGACGATTTCTAAAGTACTGTAAATCACTGGGGGCTGACAATTTTACTACTGTTTGGCCTTTGAAAAAGTGTTGCCTTCAGCCTCTTAATAGTGTCTGACAAAAAGCATAAGAAATCAGGAGTGCAAGCACGTTCACATTCTACCCCATTAGTGGATGATGAATTAGGTGTCAGATGAGTTTGTTTACTTGGAAAGCAAAATGAAGGAAAGCAGCCCTACAAAAGGAGACAATCCTACAGGTGAGAGACAGTTATTGAAGATGTACAAAGCTGCCAGTAATTCTTTGCAAAGTACTATTTAGGGGAGATTTTGGGGAAAAAGAAATGTATTAACTATATCTTTTCTCATCACAAGACCTAGTGTATTTATACTATAAGCAAACTTTATAGAATTCCCTCTGTCTTAGTCCATAGAAACGATTTGGTAGTAGGAAGAGATCAAGAAAATATTAAATATGGTCCAGGAAGAGGCTTGGTAATGCAGGAATTTTCTTTCAAAGAAGGATTTGAACAACTTTCATACAAGAATTAGAGCTGATCTATCTCTTAATGAAGAAAATGAGACCTTGAGCTCTCTGTAGATTAAGTCTCTAGAGAGGTTATGGTCTGGCTGGTAAGCTATTTTAGCCTGTTTTCAAAATCTAGTCTAGTATTTTAGAACATGGTTTAACTAACAGCACAGCTCCACTAAATAAACAAAAACTATGTGGTTTTTTTTGTTGTTTTGTTCATTCTCTTCCAGAAGCTTTTGGTTTTCTTTGGGCACAACATAGTCCTTATTTTCTACTTTGATAATTATATTGAGTTATGTTTTATTTAATGTTTACAACATTTAATGAGTTCTTCCTGAGCTGGCTGTGTACCTCTGCTTAAAAAATAGATGTTTATAAAAGAACTGAAATTATTTTCTGACTGGTTGATTGGATCCCTGCAATTTTGTTAGACCCACTGTGTACAGAGAGGTAAATCTCATGTTTGCTGGATGCTGTTTTAAATGCATCAGCCATGAGCATACCTGAAAACATTTATTATTACCAGGATAGTTCCAGAGAGCTATGAAACTCTGAGTTGAGTTACTGAGCTGATTTCCTGTATTGCCATCCCTTAGCCCAGTCTTAGCACTGAATGAGAATAATATTAATATTTCATAAGATAAGCCTCTGATAATATTTTGATTACGGATTGAGTAGCAGGGAAATGAGAGAAGCAGTCTGGGTTGGATCCTCAGCCATCATAAATTGGCTCCAGTGGTCCACGGAGGTGTGCTGCATTTTGACATTGTTCCTTTGAGCACTTGTCACTGGACAGGTGCAGTTCTCTGAAATTATAGATTATAGATAAAATTTTTAAAAACCCATAGAGAAAAGCATTCCCCCTATTTACTTTTGTGCCAGAGGCTTGGGAAGTTGTGCTGTGTTTGGCTGGGGTAGAATTAACTTTCTTCACAGTGGCTGGCATGGCATTGTATTTTGGATTTTTGCTGAACATGGGGCTGATAATATAGAAATGGTTTAGTTATTGCTGAGCGGGGCTTATACAGAGCCAAAAGAGATTGTCCCTACTGTATGGCATCATGCTCAGTATATAAAGGAGAGGAAAGAAGGAGGAGGGGGAGGATGTTTGGAGTGATGATGTTTGTCTTCTCAAAGAACTGTAATGTGATGGAGATGGCTCAACACCTGCTGCCCATGGGAAACAGCAGATTAATTCCTTGTTTTGCTTTGCTTGCATGTGCAGCTTTTGCTTTCCCTATTCAACTGTCTTTATCTTAAACCACAAGTTCCCCAGCTATTACCTTTCCCCTTCTCTCCCAGATCTTGCTAGTGGGACAGTGAGTGAGCAGCTGCCTGGGGCATAGCTGCTGGCTGAGGTGAAACCACGACAGAGCTCAAGCTGGTTGCTGCTGATCCCAGGTGCAAAATTACTGTTTGGGGTAGAAGACAGGTTGTGACTGTGCCTCTCCCCTGGGATTCCCTTTGGAGCAGCCCACTAAGGCTCCAGGTCTGTCCCAGCCCTTCCTCTGTTCTCTTGTTCTTCAATTTCTGTGACAAAAGCAGCCCAGCAGAACCTGGCCTCTGTAACCTTTCACCACACAATGATCCGAAATCTATCTCCAAAGCTGGCTGCTTACAGGAGGAACTGCTCTAGGATCTGTTCAGACACTGAAGAAATGCAGCAGGCCCAGTTTAGACAGTGTGCCTACACCCATGATGATCCCTGTGCACCATGGACAGCTCCCCTACTTTCTTGGCTCCATTGCTTTCCTTTTGCAACGGGTGACATTTCAATGATCTTTGTATCAATAACATGAGCTCAAAAGATAGTATGAGTGATAGGCAGCTGCTTCAAAATATTTGTTCCTTTACTAGGCAGTTGTGAAATTTTCATTGGTTGTGTATAGAGCAGAAGAGATATCAGAAGTTTTTAGCATTCAGGACATCAATTGTACCTCATAGGGACTAGCACTGTGCTTTACTCAAGCAAGCAGAAAGTGAACAAAACTTGCTCTACTTGTTGCCTGATCCTAACCTTAACAGAAACAGATCTATCCTAGCAGGGCACCATTGATATACAGCTATACCAATTAAACTTTATCAAGAAAAATATAATTATTGTAAATATTAAACCATTTTATTAAGTGGCAAGAACCTCTGGTGCTTTGTAATTAATAATAATTTAAATCTCATGGTACAGGCTAAACAGGTAAACAATTTCCAAGCAGACCTGCACAGTGAATGAGGCACATATTTTCCTGCTTTTAATTTAGAGGTTGGATAACTAGAAGAGAGAGAGAAAATGTAATATATTTTCCCTGAAATTTTTATCCTTTATTATTAAAATACACCTGGCTGTAGCATATGTTTCCACAACTGCCAAGTCGGCAAAAATTGGATTTTCAGAACTGATTAGATGGGCAAGGCATGTTGAAAGGCACCTGTGAAAATTTCACTGAGAACAAAGTATGTGCTGAACTCTTTCTAAAAATCAAAAGGAGCAAGGCTTTTATTTGTATTTGTGCTAAAGAAAATCCTTAATGGTGTATTCAGTCCTCAGGTTGCATTCACACAGATCTGGGTGGGTTTTTCCTTATATATTGTGGTTTTAAACCTATTTTTTTTCCAAAGGAAGATTTGTGGGCTAAAAAAAGGATGCACATTACTTGAGACTGTGTCCAAGCAAGGGCTTCTGACACACTCAGATGTACCCCATGTCCTATAAAGGGTGTGGGGAGAACTTGGTGTTTGAGAAGGAACTTTAATATAAACCAAATAATAAGACTTAAGGCGAGCATGAATTGTGAATCTATTGCAGGTTAAAAAGAAAAGGTAAAAAGCTCTCCTATGGTGTCCTTTCTCAGTGGCTATTTGTATTCTGTTGAGCTGAATGTTCCTTTCCTTCTACCTCACGTAGTTACGTGCATTTTGCTTTTATTGACAAACCTGCAGATTTAGGATGAAAACAGTTTGCAGCTGATTAAGGATGGTGTGTCTGGCAATTTCTTGCTAATCTCTCTTATTATGCCCTTCATAAAAATGGTAGTCATGGTAGAAGTCCTAGTTTAAATCAATACCTACAAGTGCTAATCTCCAAAGAGGAAAATGTCAAATACCTCCTGCTGTGTGCAAAGTCTCAAATTCTATGGCATGAAACATTAAAGGCAACTGAAATTATTGGCCTTTTTTTTCCTTGGCACGAAGTTTTGCACTTTCTTTTCTAGCATTTCACATGCCATTCTTATATAAACAGGGCCTTAATGGTGCATGACATGTCTGATACTGCCACACAGTCACATGGTGGAGTCACTAGTGTCTCAGCTCTCCCTTGGATATTAATTCTGACTGTGCCTTGAGTTCTGAAGTCAGCTTCCTTCCTTACTCATGGGACCTCTTCTGAGAAAGGTTTCTTAAAAGCCCCAAGCGTTAGTTGCATGTTTGAGAGCAGCATAGCACTTAAATGACCAATGCAAGGAATTCTGGAGCCAAAATCAGTGGTAAATTTAATCTGTTTTGGGGCCTTAAACTCAGATTTGAACACTTAATGTCAGCATCCTCTCCCATCCCCGTGATGTTTTTCTTGCTATTAACATTGGGACACAATGTTTTTAGAAGCCTGCTCTTTGCTCTGCAGTGCCAGAGGGGAAAAGGCAAGTAAGTGAGCTGTAAGACTGAAAGATCACTTAGAAATGAGGTCATAGTGTGTTTCAAGGTAAAAAGACTTTACCTGCTCACTGTATCTATTCCATCTCTGCAGAAGTATGTGCTCTGGTTTCTAAACTAAAATTATTCCAATAAAACCATTTCAGAACTTACAGAGTATTTTTGCTGTCGCTGATATCCTTGGTCTTCTGCAAAGACAAGCTGCTTGTGTACCATAGTCCATTAGGGAACCTAATTCTATGAAATTTTGTAAATTTTGTAAATTTTGTAAATTTTTCATGATTGAGATTAATTGAGAAGGACAGAAATTCTCTATATAATTTTTAAAACTTTTAGAAATGTATGTTGTTTTTATGAGGTACATACATGAATTTTGTTTGTCATTGTGTTAGTTCTGTTGCAAAAATAGCAAGCCAAATTTCAAAATTCTTCAGTGTCCTTTCCATACGTTGGATAAAGGCATTGCTGATGCTATCTCAGCCCAAGGAAGAGCCAAGGAATACTGTAGCATTCGTGTCTGCAGATATGTCTGATATGTCTTTCTCCATTTCAGACAGCTGTTTCTGAGACAGGTTCTAGTAGCCCTTCCAGTATAAGCAGCAGAGTGTGTATCACACGGAGGTAGCTGGGGCTTGGGGATTTCTGTAATCCTGAGCAACAAATTAACAAAGTATTAACAGATTAGAGACTACAGCTGCACTAGATTAAAGGTTTCCTAGGAGGAGACACCTGAGTTTTGGTGGTGTTCCACTAGCAATGGAATAGCATTAGAGGGATGACTGCTAGAAGAGGGCATTGTGTGTAAATGGATGGTTGCAGATACCCCAAGAATGATTTGGTCTGAATGGACTTTAAGGAGAGAGAGGGACAGCTTCTCTTATAAAAGAAGCTCTGTTCTCCTGAGGGTTTTTGTGTGTTTAAAAAAACCAACTTGGTTTCAACTACCATCTTTGAGGAAGTGACCTCGAATTGTACATACTGGCACTGATTTCCTCCTGTAAAAATACAGTCAGAAAGAGTATCAAAGGGTGTGATAATCCTTTTACTCTGATAATCCCAGCTCTGCAGCTGGGAGGACTACCACTTTTCTGGCATTTCACAGAAGAAGGTATCGTTTCTTTCTGCTTTTCGGCAACTTTTGGAAGCCAGAAGAAGATAAAAAGAAAGCTTAGGAGTAGTAAATAAATAAAAAGAAAACTTATGAGTAGTGAATTTGTAGCTTTATACCTAAGATAGCTAGTGCCAAATTCTGTTCACATAAGCAGTCCCACTGGAGAACCAGCAGAGCTGTGTGCAAGCACACTCTGGGGCACAGTCTGTGTGTCTGAGATGATTACTACCAAATAAAAACGGTGTAGAATTTCAAACTGTTCTGCCTTCATTGCTTCAGTGACATTTCTGTTAACCTCAGTAGAAGTTGTGTTGTGTGATGGAGCTGAAGCAGCACCTTTCCTTTTCTGTGAATGAAATGAAGTGATTTAGTTTTATTTTAAGGGATGGAAGCACCTCAGACCTCAACATTTTCATATTCCAGCAAAGGCTAAATGTAATTCAAGTCACCTCTCGGTGAATCTACTAGGTGGATTGAACCTTACTGTGGCTCTGGGGAACTGTATGATAAATTAATAACTGTTCACCAGTTGGATTTGTTTGCAGAGTCTTGAGGGCATACTGTGATGATGCTGTGCTGAAAAGGTGCTGCATTTCAGCCCTCACAGATGTACAGAGACTGAATTAGCTGATTATTTAGAGCTGCTGTTAGGTGCTTTGCAAGATACTATGTCAAATATTAGAATCAATACATAGGAAGATGAACATTTAAGCTACTGGGCAGCTGTACCAGAAATGGAAGCTGCTGCAGGGAGACTGACTGGAAGGAGACATGGCAGACAGGAGGCTTCTTGTTTGCCATGACAGAAATAGGCAACTCATTCACACGTTTGCTCAGTTTTTCAATCTCCCATAGCAGTTTTTCACAGTGGATTTCTCGCATGGGCTTTGCACATATGTTGGCCCCATCTCTTCTTTATGTGTCTCTTTCCAAACCTTTTCTTTTCTACATTTTCTTTGGTTTATCAGTCTTTTACTTCTTTGCCTGCTTCATCCTCTTCTGCATTTCCATTGCCATTGTTCCTCTCTTTTCCTTTCCCTCTCTTTCATATATTCTTTCTTTGGGCACCTTTGCCACTTTTTTTTTATTAATTCCATCTCTACATTTTCCTGGGCATCATGCAGGGGCCATCTGGCAGGGTGTAATTAACCTTGCTACATCCTAATGGGAGAAGGGCTGAAGCTTCTTGAGACCTTAAAATGATTGTATCCTCTGGACACCCCTGGGCTCTGAGAAAGGAGAGGAGCAGCTCATGGATCCTGACTAATCCCAGGCAGTTCTGATGGGGAGCTGCTGCTCAGTTTCTTCTTTACAGAGGCTCTGAGACCTCCATCCTTTCCTGATGAGACCCTCAAGGTACAACTAGGACCTGAGCTGTCATGTTTGGATCAAGGTCTGCTGTATTGTTTTGTAGAGGTCAGGTCAAGATATTCTTGTCATATATTTTTTGATTTTTGCCCTGAGTCATCCTTGGTTTAATGTAGTCAGAACTGGTAAAGTTTAGTACAAAAGGTACAGGTGTTACCCTCCCAGTGGGATATGTTTTTATAACAATAATGCCCCTGGTCTTAAATGCCCCTACTTTGTCAGTACTTTCTCTTACACATGTGATTCTGTGACTGTGTTTTCCAGAGCAGCCTTATCCCTTCTTTTCTGTTTTGGTTGGTTGGAAAAAAACCCAGTTGGACTTTGCAGTGTTTGGGGTGACTCTATGTTCCCATGACTGTCTTCATTGGATTTTTTTAGTACCTGCCACAATCTCAATCTTTCTTGAATCTGAGTGACCAGAATTATATATGTTATTCCAAATACTCCCGGTGTAACTCATGAAATTCTTGATTACAGAGAAACACTGTTTTGTCAGAAATGTTAGGTAACTAATAATTACCAAGTACTATCATCAGAAAAATAGTTAATAAATACTTCAATTTCAGATGCTCTTTAACCTTGCAACAAACACTGATTTTAAGATACAATTTCCTTTAGACATGTGTGAGTAGTTTGTATGATGTTGGTTTTTTATGCCTTCTTTCCAGAAATCATTCTCCCTCCTAGTATTTGCTTGACTTCACTTTGTACATTCAATAAAAGAAATTCAGATCTGACATCTCAGCCAAATCCTTGGAGGTCAAGAAAGCTGCAATAAGCCCATGTGTCTGAAGCACAAGCCACCCCTCTCCTGCTGTTGTGAGTGCCATGAGTGCCAGCTCACAGCCCACTCCTGCTTTGATTGTCTGGTGACCTTTCCTTTCAGTGCTCAGCCCTGTTGAGACTCCCATGAGGGATGCTGCAGAAACGAATGGAATCGCTTGCTGAGAAGAGAAATGCCAGACCTTACACAGGCAGCTGGAGAAGCCAAGGATAAATAAGAATACGATGTTCTTGAGAAGGAAAAGATTGTTTCTCTGCCAAAAAATTAGAATCCTTGTAGGCTCCAGTCAGTTGCTTCTGGAGAGAACAAATGTGGCACTTTGTGTTTCCTCATAAACTTTAATGCAAGTGTGCCTGATTAAATTAGATATCCGTGAATTATATAAATGTCCCCATTTTGTAGGTGAATGTCACATTGGAATTGAGGGAATTCAGTCTCTGAATTTGTGTGTTTTAACCACTTCCCTTTGAGGGCTTGCAATCGCCACATAGGTTTTCTTTTTTAAATCCTTTTGTCAGGCCCATCATTTATCATGGATATGTGGGTACTTTTATTAAGATGACTAATATGTTACTAGCAATCACCGTTCAGTTTTGAGCTTATTAACAGGCTGTTTAATTATCCCCCAATGGTATAATAAGTATGCTTAACCCATGTCTATAGAGCAGTGCCAAGCTGTGATAGTCACCCCTTAACCACGGTGATTCAATGTGTGATTTTCAAAGCACAAACAAATGAATGATGCTGGTCCTGGTTTGTACTGGGCTACTTCAGGAAGAAATGGTACTTGCAAGGTAGCAGGAGTGGAAATGAGATGTTAATTGTTGGCTGTCATTTACGTGATTGGATGGAAGTGAAAAACAACAGAAAAATCCCCAAACAAATAAAACCCTATACCCTTCCTGAACGAGGGGCTGTTTTCCAGCTTGTACCTATCAAGGAATTTGTTTCAATAGAGAAGGGAGAGAAGGAGGACTGTTGTATCAGGACATCAGGTGTCTCTCAGGCAAGGAGCACACCAGCATTGTGCCATGCACCTGATCAGAAAAAACAGCACACAGTTCTTTCTCCTCCTTCTAAAGGGTTCAGAAACTGATTTACATGCATTTTCATGAGCACCAGAATAAGGAAAGTTCACCAATTTTTATCTAAACTGCTTCTAAACAGATTCATTTAAAGAACTGAAACCTTTATTCCCTTTTTTATCCCAGTATCCCAAGGCCTTTGTAGATTAAAGACAGTAGTTAACAAATAGTGCTAAGCTATTTTTATCCCTAGAGCCCTAGAGCTTTGGAAGGATGAGTGTTATCAATCTGATTGACCAGTTCCACCTGCCCAGTTACAAAGACTTGAGGCAATTGTTGGAGAACCTAGTGAATGAAGCTCAGGCTGTATGGGCTTGGACAGTGGGGAAAGTCTCCTTGACCCCCATGTGAGGCTGTGTCTTGCTCCTCAGAGCTGGAGATGCTTGTGTGCATGCTTGTTGAGGTGACAGGGCACATAAGGAAGCACGTAAAGGAAATAAAGGCTGTTTTATATCAATTCTCTCACTTTTGGAAATTAACTCTGTGGAGTATCAAAAGTGAAAATAGCTACTTTTGGTTTGACTGTCTTGTTTTCCTCTACTGAACACGACTCTGCCTTTGCCCTGAAATGGTCTAAAAGAACCTGAAATGTATTTCTGCTAAAACTCAGTGATGTTGAGTGTTCCAAATCATTTCATTTGTAGGATAAAATTTGTTGAACAGAAGTGTTGCTGGTCACAGTGCTGTTCTGACTTCTTGGTGTAGCTCAGGAAAATGGGAGGGGTCATTGCTGCTGATTTAATGGAGTTGATTTGTTGAAACAGAGGCAAATACAAATCAACCTGTCAAATCAGTAAAGCAGACAGTGTCATCCAGGCTTCAGAGTACATTTTGTTAAAGGGTTTATCTTGGAAAGGAAGAGAAAATCTAGCAAAGGAACTGAACACATGGTGATTAAGATAGAAAACATGCAGGAATTTCTTGTGTTAGCGGCTCAGTGTCCTCACTTGTCCTCTTGAAAATGTAAAAGTGGAAGAGTCATGATTTATCTGGTGCCTGAGGTCTTCAGCTGAGAGTGAGGAGTTTAGGCTCTAGTCACTTTTCCAAGACCCTGCTTTATTTCTAATCCAGTAACTTCTGAATATGAGGTGCATAAACAGCCTTTTCACCCAGTCTATGCTTTAGGTGATTACAGGCTAAAGGATTTCAGCATTGCATTTTTGGACTTGGCTAAACTTTATCTCCTTGAAGCTTTCAACTCTTCTTGGGGTGGTACCACTATACATTGATAAGCCTCACACCCAGTACCTAAGAATTGGTTGGTGGAGTAAGAACAAGATTTCTGTAGTTTTCAAAATTGAATTAGGGATGCATTTGGCTAAGACTGTTTGAAAATGGAGGTTTGAGGGCTTGTATAATTTCCATGCTCTTGAAAACTTTAGTCATGTTCAGAGGTAATGCAAATTTTCATGCTTTTTACTCATCTCATGCTGCTAGACTTTCCATTAATATCTTTTACATACAATTCAATAGTTCATGTAAAAAAAAAACCAAACAACTTTAAAAAATATTTTTCAAATTCCATAGGCCAATGAGTCACCCCAGTAGTGCAGAGAACTGATAAAAAGCCCTGGCTTTACAGCTGTCATGTGAAACATGAAGATGAGCTATAACCCACTGTGTTGTCCCTTGTAGAAAGCTTTTTGAGAGTGACTGTGAAGGGTTGGAACATCAGAGCGTGCTGCAGTTGTTTTATAGAAGCTTTGAAGCAGGCTGAGGCTTTCAGTTGGAGAAACTGAACATCTGGTTATTGACTGTGTTTATTTCTACAGTAGTAAACAAAAGAATTGAGATCAAAGTCAGAACAAATCTCTTACTGTATAGATTGCCTGATGTGTTTTGCACAATTTGAGCAGCATGATTGGTACCACCTCAGTGAAATCTGGGCATTTCACCAGCTGTTAGAGCATTACCCGTGCAGTAAAGAGCTCAGGAGAGAGGCCCTGAAAAATTTAGAGCAATGCCACCTAGTGATAAAATACAATCTCCTGAAATAAAGAAATAAATTTTAATTTTTGTAGGCTGTAGGTTATTTCTTTACTTTTTTGACAGTTCCACTTGTTAACATTAAACTTGGACAGCAAAAAAACAGCTTGAGGCACAGTCAGAGGATTTGCTCAGCACCAGCTTGGATTTGCAAGGATGGCTCATATCCCACCGAAAGCAGCAGGCAGAGCTGACCAGCCCTCTTGACTCACTTCTCCTGTCTTACATCACTTAGTGGCTGGATGCTGATACCCCTGCTTAGCAGGAGGGTGTGCATCTGAATCTGACCATTTTTAGCCTTTGATGCCTGATTGTGAGTATTTTTTCCCCAACAGCTGCTTGAATAAGGTGACCATCTGTTCCTTATTAAAAAAAAAAAAATCCTTTTTTCAGTGTCGTTCAGCCTGTATCACCTGAATAGAAGGATGTACTTTGTCTCACATTTTTGCAGTGATCACACAGAAAAGTCTATACGAAGATACAATGACTTGATAAGATCCATGATTGTTGCACAGAAAATAGAATATGGTGGGCTTTTCCTTTTCCGGTGCTCATTTTTCTGGTTGTTTCCATTTTTTTTTTTTCAAATTTCATTTTTGTATTTTCTGGTCATACAAACCAGAATTTGATATCTACAATGCATTACTGTGATCCTTTAACAACCAAAAGTTATTTGACATTTCTACATGATGCACTTCCATAAGAAGACAGAATTAATATATTTCTCACTGAGATTATTTTTGTCTTGTGATGCCCTTTATGATGGTGATCCTTCTGCTTAATTTCTTTGTGGAAGGTATCACCATGTTTCAAAGTGATGGCTCCTGAGAGTAATCTGAGCAGGATATGTCTAAAAGAACCTGCCAAAACAAACCTTTGGGCAACACAGCAATGCACATTTGGGGAGGCAGATGCTCTCTGTCTTTCATTTTTAAAAATAGTGGTCCATGGCTCTGGCAAGATCAGTGCCCTGTCATATATAGTGGGCAAACCTGTCTTAAAGACTGGACCTTTTATTTCCTTTTCCATCTAAATTCCTTTGCCTTGAATTTGACACTGTTTCAGATGAAGTGTCAGTCTCTCCTCCTTATTTGGTATTGTTGTATTCTCTGAGCTGAGCTGAGCTGAGCTGAAACTCCAATGGAAAATTTGCTGAATAGCAGGTCGTGCCTTTGGACACTGCTGCAGCTCTGCTCCTATGAAGAGACAAGGATTGCAAAGAACTAAAAATTATTGAGAAGTCTCTTGGAAGGCCCCCCACCTTGAAGCAAGCATGGTTGTTCTGTGGGAAAATAGGTTCTCCCTTTTTGAAATCTGGTCATGTGTCAAAGTAAAAACAAAACCAAAATGACATCCAAACCAAACCCCACAGAAAACTAAGTTTCAGTTTTTCCACACTGAGATGCTTATTGTAGACTTGCATTCTCAGCTGCTCCTTGTGGCTTCTTTATTTTCTACAAGTGAAATAAAGATGTAGCCAAACACTAGGTACTTGTAGTAGTTTAGAAATGAACTCTTGAGCACAGCCTGCACATGCTTTTTTGGTGTTCATTATAGTTATCTCCCAGCAGAAGCAGTAACGGGTAATGCATTTCTCTGTGAACAGAATGATGATAGGAGTCAGGGGCCAAGTCATGTGCTTTTCCTAGTGATTTACTTATTCATAGTTTGTCCTTTTTTTCTTATTCAGAATTGGCTTTTTAAATTCAGAATGTGTAGTGGCTTTTTGGTGAATTGTTTAGGAAGCCATGATACTGCTTAGTGAGACAATATGCATGCACTTCTTAATGATTTGGAAAAGGACAGCACTACAGAAATGAAGGTGGAGGAATAGATGTGTTTGTTTTCATGCCAAAAATCCAGACAAAATTATTTCTGCCAGAGGAGGATTTCAGAGAATAGATACCTTTGTTATCCATCTCCCACTGTATTTCAGTGGGCTTTGTATGGCCTGTCTTTTAGAAAATCGTCCATTTTTGCTTACAAAAGGTTGTTTATTGCTTTTGTTTACAGCACAAGCACTTCTGAACCTCTCAGTGGCATGAAGTTTCTTTGTCCAAACAGTCTTAGCAATCATTACACCTGATGCATGTGAAATGAAGGGAAAAAGCCAAATTTTCATTTCTCCCTATGCCTTTCCAATTGCTAACCTGTCTCTTCTGCATCAGCTGCAGCCTCTAGCAAACAGCTTTTTGTGGCACAAGTGGTGACAGAGGGCCAGGCTGGTGGGTGGTGGCAGTCTGACCTGAATCCTACCATGCTGGGACATGGCACACTCTGACTCTCCTGATTCCCAAGCCATTCTGTAGTAGAATGTCTGCAGCATCCTCTGTGCTTTGCTTCACCCTTTTTAGGCTGTGCCTGTATCCCAGCTCCAGTGCCTCCCTACCAGGAGTGTAAGAGCACCACTGGTTGCAAGGAAAAGGTTTTTAGGCAGAGCCTGGGAATGAGGCAGCCAAATATGATAAAATTGGAAAGGTAGCTATGCAGAGATCCTGAAGGAAATGAACCTCAATGGGGGTAGACATCTATTAACTTAAAACTGATATTCTGGTGTGATGCTTTAAGCTATTTTGTGGGTTTTCTTTTAATTTCTGGTGACCTGAGGGAAAAGCTGCTGTTCTGCAGTCTTTTCCAGGGTGGGAGGTGAATCTCAGGTGTGTGAAATTGGCACTAGGAAGAACGCAGAATAATTCACCTCCGTTACTAACCAAGCACCTCAACTCTGGTAGTACTTGGCAGCTAAATTATGAGAAAGGTGATCAAAGCAGCCCAGCAGAGATGCTGGAGATCATTTACTTGTCTTTTCCTGTAATTTTCTATGGGCTGCAAGACTTTAATTTCCAATAGAAAATACAGAAAATTTGTAAGTTCCAGCAAAAGAATATTTATACAGAAAAGTCTTGATATGTTTATTTTCCTATCAACAAGGAGAACAAAGTTAGTAGTAGAAGAGTTTAGTTTGCCTTTTAGAAACTTGAAATCTCAAAGAGAAACTTTGAAAGAAACCTATGTTTGTCTGGATATATGGTGCCACATCTCTAATTTATGGAAGCAAACTGAAGTCTGTTCAGAGAGCTTTCAGCTCAGATGGGACCAACTACTTGTTTTATTTTCAATCTTGCTTTTATAAATTATTTTTTTGTGGTCATTCCTCTTGTTTTTTCTTTAAAATCAAGTGCTAAAAAATGGGTTATAGATTTTCTACTGAGTTGTTATTCTTGATTGGAAGCAAAGCCTGAGATTTCTATATATGGAAACTAAAAAAATTCTACAAACTTATCTTTATTTCATACAGATGATTGTTAACTGCTAAGATAAAAATTATCAAACCTTCTGTGGGGAGCATAACATGTTTGAATGAATGAAATCTAAAATGAAAAGGAAAGGGTAAACACAAGATTTTTCAACATTTCTTTATTAGGAACCAAACACCCCAAAAAATTTTCATGGAACCATCAAAACCACATGTGAGTTATGATTGCAATAAATTTCATTTTTGAGGACAGCTGTTTTGTTTTGCTCTTTGAGCCAAATATTCACTATTACTGTTCTACTAAAGTTGAAGAGCTCATTATTATGAGCCTCACCTGTATATTGTCACCCATTCATCTCTGTCAAAAAGATGAACAGTTAAAAGGGCTCAGAAGGTTGAACAAACTGTAATTACTGCATTATATTCCTCAGCCTTTCTGTAATTAATTTGAGACACAGTTGGGAGCTTCCTGAGGCAAATAGTTAAGATTTGTTAGTAATTGATGAAACTTTCATCACCTATGTGGGTAGACTTCATGGAGATCGACTTTCTGGATCTTTTGACAGTTTGTTTTGAGTTCCACTTTCAATCTTTTTTTTTCTAATGTGTGATCTCTGTCCCTAACTCCACATATCCAGTCATTTTCCTTCAGCCAAATCATTCCCATGGTCTACAGACATCTTTTTATCTCGGTTTTCCTGTACCCTTTTCTCTTAAGTCTGTTGTTGGCTTTTGGCTTTGTTTTGGATTTTTTTTATGCTAGTATTTCCAGGTCTTGCTCTGAAGCTTTCTCTCACCCATTGTTATCTTCTAAAATGTCACTGAGTCCATCTGCTCCGAACTGACTCTGCTGAGCAATTCTAGTTCTCTAAGATCATTTGCACAGACATAATTTTTCCAGGCAGACTGTCTTCAGCAAAGAACTCAGTAGCATAAAAAGCAAACGCGTCTGGCAAAAGCGGCAAGCATATCCTTTTACTATAAATGAATCACATATTTTCATTACTTTTAGTACCTCTCTGCCATGGCTGCCTAAGCTGACCATTTGTCTAGGTGGATATTAAGCAGTGGCTAAGAGTCGGATTCAGGAAACAACTTGTGTGCTTGGATAATCATATTCCCATTTAGCAAACAGACATGTACACGCCATAGTCTCTTGAGGCTTTTGGCACGGGCCTAACCTCAAGCTCTTCTTTCAAAGGCTTTATTTTTCTGTTTTGTATATTTTACCTGTTAACTATTTCTCTCTTTTCATTTTGAATTGCACCTTCATTAAGTAAGTGTAGGACATTACATTCACTGGTTATCTCAATTGTTTTCACTTCCCTGTCAGGTACCACGTTGCTTAACAGCCCCTCTGTTCCTTATGTCTGGAAGCAATGAATCAAAGAAAACCCCAACTGCTTGAAGAGGTAATTACACCTTTCTTGTCCTGTTCTCTTTGCCCTACTGGCCTGCAGGCAATGGATGCTGAAACCACACTCTTTACTATCTGCATTATCATTTCACTAAGTTAGTAGATGTTCACTCTGAAACTTGGCAGTATAACACTTGTATAGATAAATGCGTATTGAAAGGATTCTGCCTGCAACTTGAAGTTTATGTAAACAGAGGCTGTGGAATAGGCTCCCAGTTTCCAAATGTCTTTTAACCTTGAAAGATCCATGCAGTTTCACATAGTGATGACACCAAATATTTTATTCTGGGTTGCTGTTCCTGTGCCTGGTAACTGCCAGCCTTCCTGGGCTCACATATATTAAATACAAAAGGAATCCCTGCTGTAGCCCTCTCTCTTCACTAACAGCATTTAACACAACATGCAACAGATCAGGAGCCATGTGCCTATAAATAATGCTGCCATTGTTAATATATTTGTAACAGTAATAAAATATTCAGACACTATAAAGCAATGAAAATGGTCAGGGAACGGTTTTTAAATAGGGAAAATGAAGTCATCTAAGAGAAATGTATCCCAGGCTCTTTAATCTAGAACCTCTGCACAGAAACACTGCTCTTGCTTGGCTTCATCATGCTTGGCTTTGCTGCAGTAACTCACACATCCATCTTTTCATCATTGTACTACAATGGCCCAGATGTGTTTTATGAAAATCCTCTTTAAGACAGTCATGGCTGATTACCAAATGAGCCCAAAGGGGACTGGTTGTGACTGTGCTCTCTCTGAACTTATTTACTGTGGTTTCAGCTTTGCTTTGCTCATACCTGTCCTGATCATTATCAAAACAAACCAATTTAAAGCTTGCTTTTATACACTGTCATAAGATGATTCACAGCAATGCTAACAAACAGACTTACCTTTAGAGAGCTTCTGGAATCCTGAAGTGACTTTAAACCTGTAGCTGTAGTGGGCCAACTCAGCAGGGGATTTTTCCAGCTCAGCTTGTGTGGCAGTTCCTCATAGCATTTCACGCTATTCTTTTTATTCTGTACATTCAGTTACACATGTTCTCCTCTGTTCTTGATACAGACAGTATAAGCTTTATATTCTATATTCTCTAGTCCTTGCTTTTCTTCAAATGGGTCTGTTCATCCCCTGTTCTTCTAAATAAAATTGTGAAATGATACTGTTTCACTTTCTTTCAACTGTGGCCTTCTTAACTATGCATCCAATTACTTTCTTTGGAAATCTCTCCTCAAGCCTTTTTAATCCCATTTCTGTTCCTCTAAATGTAGGTATTATCTTTGAGCCTGCTCCAGAGCTCACTTAAAGCATATATGCTCACTCCACAGCTTCAGAAAGATCGGTTTAGGGGAGACTCAGAGTTGTGCCAAAGGATGTTTGTGTGTTTTGCTCTCTCATAACATGAAATCTAATTATTGCAATATTCTGTTCTGCTCTTCAGAGCACTACTGCTCATGCATCTGCTAGGATGAATGATTAAAGATGAAAGCAATGCAAATCTTGTATGTAGGACTCTGTTTACTTCCACAGAAAGGAAATGAGTTCTTGCAACTTCCTCTGCCATACCGGTCTCTTGGCATGGTACCATCCTGTGCAGTCCCCAGGGAAAGAAACAGCTCCTGTAAAAGTTAGTACTTCATTGACCTCATAGTGAATGCCAATTACTTGTTGTAAAATAATTTAATGGTTGTTTAAAAACGTGGTCAGCAATCCATTTGGCATCAGAAATTGTTAAACTAATTTTATATTATTTTCAAAAGCACTGTTGTAGTTTTCGCTGGTAAAGCTAATATTGTTTATTTGCCTTCTGTTAGATGAGCCAGAATTTATGGGGAAGCCATAGTCTCTTTTACTGGACTAGCTGAAGACATTGAAAAAAATTGCAGATTTTTTTAATCCATTGTATCTATGACATTGCTTGTGTCAGGGAGACCCTTAATGCTGTGTGACATATCAGTAAACAAATAGGATACAAAAATCAAAATGGCCTTTATGACATAGACTAAAAACTGACTAAATTCTAAAGGTTCTTAAGTATAATTACAAACTGGGAATCATTGCTGAAGTTGATTTGATTCTGCAGAGGTTCCAAAGGACTGGGGCCAAGAAATGATCTCTGTAAGATCTTGCTAATCCAGTACATCAGTATAAACTCATTACTGATAAAGTCACCAAGTTAAAGAAGAAAGGCATAAACTATAAAAGAGATGAGTGCTGAGTGATCTGGATTGTTTGGAAAGCTCCATGCAGGTAAATTATGTGTATTTTGACCAAGTAGGGTAATAAATGTCTAGGTACAAAGACTGTTGGCCATGTGGGATACAATAACCTGTCCTAGAGAGCAGCAGGCCTGAAGAGAGCTCAGGGAGGATGAGAGGTGTGAGAGTCAGCATGAGCACTGCTGCACGTCAGAGACACTCAGCAGCATGGAGGCTGAATGAAATCCCAAGCTGGTGAAAGACTGGGTACCCAGTAAGAGTGGAACTGTGATTTAACACTCACCTGACCTCTGCTGAAAAAATATCTGATGCAGCTACAGTTCACAATGCAAAGAGTAAAAAGATTTATGGGGACATTTGAAGGGATGGAAAAGAGCCTTACAGGAAGACATTCTAGGGAGAGTTAACTCTATGTCTTTCATCACAACCTTAAAACTCATATGGAGAAAATAATAGCTCAGCCGTTCCTTGAAAAAATTCATAATAAAAACAACCTTAGAAGCCAATGTAGGACTGATCAGCATTTTAAAGAGAAGAAGAGTTATAATTTTTACAAATCACTGTAAGCAGTCATTGGAACATTTCCCCAGTGGCTATAATAGATCAATCTTGATTTTTAATTCAACATTTGTATGTTAAGGAAAAAAAGGACTACAGACCAGATGCAAGAATCAATGCCAATAAGCCCTACAGTTAACATAAAGTACTAGGTTAGAAATCCCAGTGGTCGTGTCTGGTCTTAAACTTTCGTAGTCATCAACAGAATGACTGTTTTTCTGTAAATTGCTGCCTTTGATGGAGTTTTCTCTTCTTGATGGAGTTTTCTCTTCTTGGTATTATTTCGATTTTACTTTTTGAACCAGTCTTTCCTAAACTAACCCTTTTAATAATTATTATTATTTTTTAACATCACGTAGGCAAAGCCATCAAAGCTTGTCATTGTGAGGTTTATAAGCTAGAGACAGTTGGTGCTCCCTCCTTGGCAATGTTCCTTTGGTGGCACCAGCTTGCAGAGCAGTACTGTCAGGCAGCAGTTGGGACTGTCACAATATGCACAGCGAATGACTTAGTCACATCCCTCACCCACAGCTGTGTTATGATCCTTGTTTCTGAATGTGCGCGGGATCTTGCCTTGCTGGATAGAGGGAGTCAGGACTGCTCCATTGCCATGTTCCTCTTTCTATGGACTGGCAACGAGATGAAAAGAGGTGTGTCAACCAAGGGAAGACCTCTGGGGAAAGAAAGATCTATACATAGGAATTTAAAGTAGAGAAGATGCCTTTCCCCTGCTTTTATTTTCCTTGTGTTTCTGATACCAAGGAACAGCTGTGGATGGAAACCAGTAGGGCCTTCATTGGCTTTCAAGCTGTCACCAGCAGGTATTACTGATCCAGGAGTTCAGAGGCCCCAAGTTACCTGGAAACAGATCATGCATCAGGATCTGCTTTAATACTGGGAAAGATACTATAAGGAGATGTGTTGCTGACTATTGATGAAAACAAACAACTTGCCTTAAAGAAATAATGTATAAAGGGGTTTTTAATAGCTGTCTCTGCTTAGAACAAACATCTAAAAGCTGAATTTTATCCACATAATCTCTTAATGAGACTGCAAAACTGTTCTCCTTCTCTACTGTGCCATTTCTCATATTTTACTTTTCCCTCATGTTTGATTTTTTTTTCAACATCAGTCATTCATTTATAGCACTTCTGTTGATGTAACTGGGCTTTGGATTAGGCTTCAAGTTTCCATTTCCTTTCTGTTTGAGCAGGGATTTCTTTTATCCAAAAGAAGGAAATCAATAATTTGTCATGACAAACCAATGCTCATTTGGATTCACAATCATGCGGTCAGGTCTTCTGTCATTTTCTAAAGCATTTTAGGATAATGGAAGAAGAGTCTCATTTGTGATTTCTGATGTTTTTCTTTGTTTTCCCTAATTTATTTAATGTCTGTACTCCCTTTGACCATTTGCAGGACAGATTACAGTAAATCTATAATTTTGTTTGTTTTAAAGGTGGTGCTAAGTTTTTGTGTGTTTTGTACCCCAAGTCTTTCCCAGGGGATCATTCAGGGATCCATCAAAGTTTGGTATGACAAATTAACAGATGTATTTTAGGAATGAGCTAAACTATACTTTGCCATAAACTTGCATAATCTGTCCTGTTCCTTTCCAATTAGAGTTTTGCAGATGGCAGATTATTTACAGAACTGATCTCCCATTCTTTTTAGGTGCTGCTACCTCTGCAATCCCACCAGTACATGGAACACTCTCAATCCTTGGCTGTCTCAGAGAAGGTCCAAGTACTTTTGTTCCAGTCATCCCCTGCAAGCTGTCTGGGGACTGCTCAGGGAATCTGGACCACCTGTGTGTTCCTGAGCATCCCGGCAGTACAGACTGGGAGTCAGTGCACAGTGAGAAGCCCTGGGCCTGAGGTTCCCCTGGCTTTGCCCTAGGGCTGCTTGACCACCTCCCTGTCCCTTTGCTTTTGCAAAAACAGGGGTAGGTTGCTGATGGCCCTGCGTACAGCGGGCTCAGGGCTCTGGCTGCAGAAGGAGGTTTGGAGGCACGTCCAGACATTTTGTGTTCGCCGGGCCGAAGGGAGAAGCCGGGTGTTGGCCCCGGCGGGAAGGGTCTCGCCAAAGTCTTTGGTTCTCCTGTCCCTACAGCCAGCCGTGTATAGGCTTCAGCTCCGGGCTGTCTTCCTCCACTCGGCGACCTTCCCTCTCAGCCCCACAGGAAGAAGAGCCGGCGGGCTTTGGGGAGGGCTCGGCGGGAGGGATGGGGAGGCTGCTGCGTGCTGTGCGGGTGTGAGCGGGGGGTGCGGCTTTGTAGGGGCAGGACCGCGGAAGGTGGCAATGAGGCGTAGGTGGGGTGTCGGGGAGGCGTGCGGAATGTTGCGGGAGCCGTGGGCTGGGAGCGGGGGGGGCTGGGGCGATCCTCCCCGCCCATGATTGGCAGCGCGGCGTGTCCCCCCGGCTGGTGCTGCCCCTCGGCCGCCGCGGAACACACGCCCGCACCGCCCGGCCGCTCCTCGGCGCGCCGCTCTCCTCCTGCCGCTCTCGTTTCTTTTAATTTTTTTTCCTCCCTCTTCCCCTCCCATCCTTTGGGCGCTTCCCTGCTCGCCTGCCCGCCCGGCGGGCTGCCTCCGCGGGCGCGCAGCGCGGGGCCATGCCGGCGGGGCCGCCGCTGCTTCGGGGCTCCCTCCTCCTCCTCCTGCTGCTGCACTTCCTCGGCGGCCCGGCCCGCGGAGCCGTCTACACCAACCATTTCTTGGTGGAGCTGCACGGCGGGGGCCAGGCGGAGGCCGAGCGGGTAGCGGCGGAGTACGGCTTCGGCGGGGTGCGGAAGGTAAGGCAAAGCCCCCCGCGCAGGGTCGGAGCGCTGCGGTGCCCTTCGCGTCGGCTGTCCTGCCGTGGGGATGCCGGCGGCGCGGGGCTGGCCCCGGCGCGGTTCTGCCCGCCGCTCACCTGCGGGAAGGGACGTCCCGCTGTCCCCGCGTTGATCCCCGCTTCCCGAGGGGCTCGAGGGAGTAACGGTGCCAAGAGCCATTGCGAGTGCCCCTCGGCATTGGCCCAGCAGGGTGGTTTTCTTGGACTGGAGAGAGAGCCGTGTTTCCCACATGGTAACTCGGTGCCTTTTGACTTACTATGTAAACATCGTGCCTTGGTGGAGCTCCCATCCTGCGGGGCTGGGGATGCCGTCCTGGGCTTCCCGAGCGCGACTGCAACTGCTCGGAGCACCTACGGAAAAATGAAAGCCTCATCTCCATGGAGAAGCCTGCACACAATTTAAATGGAAAATTTCGTAGGGGTTTTGTCACTCAAGTTTGTGAGGCTGGTGGCTTCTTAATATCCCTATTATTCTCCTTGAAAAATAGGATGACCCTAGGCTGAAGAAACTGCTTAATATTAAGCATGATAAGCAATCAGTGCTTCTCACTAATGACTGTAAGTTGGGAAACTTCAAGTGCCATTGGAGGTTGTTTTCACTGCTGAGGTACTAGAAAATCAAACATAGCCAGAGCGGCAGGTCCCCTCCCGGCTCCTAGAGCGTCCAGCTCTGTAAAAAATCTCTCCCATTCAAATAATAATTAGGCCTCTAAATATTTTAGGGTACAGTAAGACCTGTTGTGGAAATAGGGAGAGGCTAATAGAGTGCCCTGGTCAATATAACTCCTGGCAGACCTGCTTGGAGGCATGTGGAAGGAAAGTGGGCTGTGAGTCTCGCTGCTTGCATGTTTGGTCTTTTTTCTTTTCCTGCTGGTTATGCAATGACAGCCTGGTCCTACATCCAAGGAAATGAATGATAATGGCACCCTGAACTTGAATGAGTGACAGGGCTTTAAACCTCGATTTAAAAATAAAAATTAAAAAAGCATATTAGGTGAGACTCCCTCCCTCAGGCTGCCTCGTATCAGCTCCGGTGGGAGCTCGTTAGAGAAATGAGGACAAGATCATTGTTGCTGTGACCACAGCTAACTCCTGCTGCTGATAAGATGCTTTTGTTTTAGGCTCACAGCCTTGTCCTGACAGTGACAGAGCTGGGCTGCTGATACATTTGGGAAAGGATTCATTGTGGGGATTAGCTTTTGTTATATGAGATTTAGGTACAGCATTTTGGTCAACAGTTTTCCTCTTCTAGTTGCTTCCTGATTGTGCTCCCTCCCTCCTATCCTGGGGTTATCTTACTGATAAGGCCTTCCGAGGACAGAAGGGTATTTCCCTGAATAGCTCAATTTCTTAGAACGTTTGCTAGATGCTTTCAAATGATCCTGTGATCCAGGTGGGGAAGAGACAGGGAGAGCGAGAGGATTTTGCAGGATGGAGAAATGCATCTTCTGGGCTGTTAGAATCCTCTCTCCTCCACCATGCTTCTCCACAGGATGCTTCGGCCACATTGGGAGACATACAGCTCCTTCATGGAAATCAGCCTTGTAGCTCATCTCAGGAGAGAGCTGGAGGGAAGTCCCTCGGGTGTGCAAGAGGAGAGTCCCTGTTTTCCAGGACATGCCATGGTGGGGCTGTTTCCTGGGGACGCAGGTGTCTCTAGGATAAAGCCCAGCAGAGCCGTGGTGTCATGTGTGTTTGTGCTCATGGCATGGAGCAGCAGGTGGCTGCAGTGGGTCCTGTGCTCAGCACATGCTGTCTCAAGGTTTCTGGGTTACACCATCCCAGTCCCTCAAATGCTAGTGAGCCTCCCACCCCTCTCCACAACTGTAAGAAAACAGCACTGTGCTTTCTGCAAGGTAGTAATTTTAGGGAAAAGGAAAAGTTGGTAGGGTTTGACATTTTGCTGGAAGATAATCTGTGAGAGGTTGATAGCAATCTCCATTCTTAACAAGGCTTGGGTGATGATAACTGGCCGCTAATAAAAGCTTATGCCATTTATGCCAGTGGCTCTTCAGTACTGCTGAAGAGTCTCCTCTGTGTTTTGCTATCATCAGGCTTGTCTAGCTGCTTACAGTCTGCAGACTCAGCTTTCATGGCGATAACGGCAGTGCAGAAAGTTGAACGTGGCCATGTGTAGAGAAACACAGAGCTGTTAGTGGGAAGCTCTCAGGGGAAAGCACCATGTGTAGATATGCTGTCTAATGAAATATTCAAAAAATACCAGCACCTCCCCCCCAAGTTACACCACAAGGAGAAGTGATCTTTTCGATACTTCAATGACATGTGACATTTGGATAATATATTGAGTTATTTACTTAAAACAAATGTGGTTAACTTTACTCATATTGGAGAAGAGCTACTGTCTGAAAAAAATCACCTTTATTTCAGTGCAGGGACTTTCCCATTAGGAACACAAGGGCAGATTCTGCTTTCTTTTTCCATGTGTGAATTTAAGATATGTATGAGAAAGATTTCTTTTATGTCTGTTACGGTATCACAGATCTCTTTTAACATGACTTTATGGGAGCTGATTTTTAAATTATGTATTTTTAGTGCACATGGTGTTTTCCCCAATAACAAACAATCTCTGAGCAAGTGCATATTATGTTTACTTAACAGCTGATTTCTGCAGAAATACATGAGAAAGCATTGCCTTTAAGATTAATGTTAGGAACAGCATGATGTGCTTTCTAATTGATTCTTTGGCCATGCTTCCTACCATCATTCTGAAACCACTACAAGACATCAGGTGGGCTAAATGTGTGCCTTAAGTTCAGTGCTTGATGAATTGATTAAGAAGGGCTTGGTGCTTACATAAACAGGTGCTTATGTTTGGGTCTAGGCTCCTAACATGAATCAGTGTCAAAAACACTAGTCAGTTTTTCTTTATCTTCCCTGAATGAAGCCTGAATACAGACCTCTTTGTAATGCTGGTTGTGCTCTTTGATTTTAATTTTTAATGTTTGCAATTTTTCAATCCATTTTTACCTGCCAAAATTGATCCTGTGTATTCCTGGTGAAACAGATACTGTGATATAGCATTTTTTTTTTCTTAAAATGTTTAGTCTTACCATCTTTTAGCATTCAGNCCCCCCCCCCCCCAATATTGTGAGAACTGCAAAAAGAACAAGTTTTTGGTTTTGTTTGGTGGCTTTTTTCCCCTGTTTGCCTCCTGGCATGGTTGCCACCAGAATGCATTTCTTAATGCAGGCTGAAAAAAGCTGTTTTCAGACCTTACCTTGCAATTCTTAATTAATTTCTAACAAGGAGAGTTGGAAGATGCATTTGGGAAGGTCTTCTGTGTAGAGATCAGAGTTTAGGCATCTCTTTCCATTTCATCAACAACAGAGAGACTGAGACAATCCACAAAATGCCACCATAACTAAAAAGCTGAATATTCAGCTTCTAGTAGCATTGAGGTGAAGGGTTTTAAACATTTAGCATTCAGTGGCCTCAGATTTTAAAATAAGAGCCAAACATCGATTTCAAAACATGGAGAATTTTATGTTTATATTGCCCAGAGCTGGTCTGTTTTTTCCTTGATGTATCACCTGATCCCTTCTCCCTCTAAATCTTGCAAAACTCAGTGTACCTCTCACAGCTGCGACTTCTTTGCTTCCTGTTTTTGCTTAGGAAGCTGCTGATTGAGAACCAAGCTTTGTGGAACCAACCAGTAATTTCTTGATGAAACATTGGGAGTGTTCAAGTTTTCTTGGTTTTTTTTTCTTTACATTGCATAAATAAAGACTTATCAAAAGCAAAACTTAACAGGTAAAGAAGCTATATTTCTTGCTGCAGCAGCCCAGTTCCCTGCATCTAGGCTGGGAGCCTGTGAAGTGGGAGTTGATGTAAGGCAGACCAAGAGGCAGAATAATGAGTTTGAAGCCTTGGGAGCTCTTTGCAGGGATTTCTGTCAAGAATCCTGAACATTTCATCCTGGGACGTACACACTAAAACCTTAAAATGCCCTCCTGTGCGGATCAAGCTCTAAACCTGGAAAATAAGGTGTTTGCCTTGCTTCATATTTAAGGAGCCAGGCTATGCTTCTGCATGCCCAGGAGTCACTGTGATGGACAGATGGGATTCAGTGCATGTGAAAAAATGCTGTCTGTGGATGTGAGTCTGGATGTGTGTTTACAAATGTACGTATTTTTGTATGTACATATCTTTCTTGTTTCTTTTCCCTTAATACCTATGCTTGGAGCAAAGAAGAGAAAGAAAAGGCAAATTCTTACCTAGGCTCCTGGCAAACCCTGTGCCCATTTGTGCATGTATATGGTGGTCTGTGCTTTACAGTTAAACATGCTTGTGTTACCTTCCCACGTGCTGCTAATGCAAGGACTCAGGCAAGTGAATTGTGGCCAGGTAAAGGCAGCATGGAGGGTGCAGGAGTGCTCCAGTGGGGTAACAGATGCTGAAGCCATGAAGCATCCCATGTGAAGAGGAGGCAAAAAGCTCAGGCCTCCCCACATGGGCCAGCTGGAGTCCAAGGACTGAAGATCAAGCCTCAGAGTGCAGTGTTGCTGTGCATTAATATGTGTTTAATAATTTATTAGCTTTGTGTTTTGATGCTGGTCTAGAGGAAAGGATGCTTGCTTGCAAAAGCATTCCTTTATAATAGAAGTAGCAAAACCTCTTAGACACGGAGGATACAATGTAAATTTTCTAAGGAACTTGAGAGCTTTAATTTCCTAGATTTCGCTGTTGCAGTTCTGTATTAGTAAGACAAAAAATATGTAAATTTCATGCAAATACTAATTGAGCAGTACTGAGATTTCAAGAGGCTATCTCGCCATAGCAGCAAATGCTTCAGTTTCCATCCTGATGTGTGTAAATTAGGGGGAAGAAGCATCTGAGTAGCAGGGAAAGTTTGATCCTGCTGTGGGCAGGCACACTGCCGGGTGGTGATGTAGACCTCCCTTTTCCAGAAAAACACATGAAGAAAGTAACTGGGTAGATGCAGAGAGAGCAGCTATCTGCGTCAGGAGGGAGCCTCGTTGGCTACTTGCAGGTGGAGTCCAGGTGTGTCACTGGGCACAGTCTGGAAAGGCCTGTTTACTCCTATTTACACTTAAGGCAAATGTTAGTGGAATTAAATAAGAACTTTCCTGTGCTAGAAGTGAGTTTGCCTCATATATGTAACTACTGTATTTCTTTGGAAATGTTGCTTTCTTTTGGTTGATTTTTTAAATTTTATTTTGTGTTCTGCCTTGAGTGTTTAAACAGCTCCAGGAGCAAACACTAGCTGGCTAACTTTGAACAAGCAAAAGAAATCCCTGTTACTTAAATGTAATCAATTATGCACATGAAAGCTGTAAATTATCAAGAAGATCTGTAAACCACAGGCTCAAGTACATCCCTAACCCAGTTTCTCTAAAGCTCCTCCTCTACCAGAGACTCAGACTGTTTGCTGGTGGTGAGTGTTCTGTTTGAGCTATGAAATAATTACCTTGCCAGATTTTACACTTGTTTGAGTGTAAAGCAAGAAGGTCAGTCTCCACTACTATAGGTCCCTGCTGTAATTATTCCATTACATTGAATATATAGCGTAGTTCTTTCTTGGCAAAACATGCAGATTAAACCTTACCTTTACAGATTTTTGTTTTGTTTCCTGAACTACAGTAAACACAGAGGTATGAAATTCTAGCTGTTTATAAAGCTGCCTGCCTTTCTAATTTTGTTTATTCCATATTATTTGTACCCATTTGCAAAATAGAATATGTGGTCGAGACCCAGGACCTGCATCACAAGTGCAGTTCTTTTCTAATTTGCTTTTTTTTTTGATGCTGCAGCCCAACAGGGTATGTGCAATTATTGGCTTTCATTTACATTTCATTATATTTAGTTTTGCCGGTGTCAAGGAGAAAACATATGAGGAAGTGGACAGCATTGCCTGAACACTGTGATCCCAGGACTGAAGATGCTGTTCACTAGCCTATCTCCTGCCACCTAGTCCTGAGTGTCTGTCATTCTGGGGTTTCCTTCCTTCCTTCCTTCCTTCCTTCCTTC
>VZRM01007615.1:1377171-1510349 GCA_013397955.1 Grantiella picta | reverse complement strand
TTCCCTCCCTCCCTCCCTGACAGCTTTCTTGCACATGACTTTCAGGCTGTTCCTGGGCTGTACAGCATACAGATATATGAATCACCTCTATGTGTTTGACCTTTGGGATCCCATAAGCTGTGCCTCTGTCTGTGGTCCTACTTAAATCTCTCATTCCTCTAGGTAGGCTTTTCAGCTGCTGAAAGCAGTCTGAGAGTCATTACTGGGAGGCAATATGAACATATTGCTGTTAACATACCCAGAACTGAATTTGCCCCCTGACCTTAGGCTGCAGAGCTGTGAAGTAAAAGGATAACTCTTTATGCAAGAGTACCCTGCCTTGAAGATTTGGGTTTTTGCATCAGGCCAGATGGACAGATCCCCTTGTCATACCTAACCAGATCCAGATGGTTTAGGTTACTGCAAGTGAGGGAGGGCAATTTGTTTCTGGTTTGGGAGTTCAAATCCAAATTTAAGTTCTAGACAAAAAGAAATTATCAGTTCTCTCCCAGCTTGAAATGTTTCCTTCTGAGATCCTATGGCATCCTTGGCATTTGTTTATTAGCAGGCAAATGATCCCAGAGACTGAGTCTGCTGCTTGGCTCCTTCAGAAAAGGGCAGAGGTGTTTGAATTTGTGTTATCTCTTTGGAAAGCCAGCTGTTGTGTGAAGGTGAAAGATAGCCTTGTATTCTTTTCACAAAACATGACAGATGACAAGATATAAGACCCTACCAACTCTTAGGAAATCTTTTACTGCTGTAACTATGCTGGTGTGGGTAAAGTGGGGAAACAAACCCAATTGCAGTGCTGTTGCTGTCAGTGTAGGAGTGCTGACATGTTTAACTCATTCCAAGTCAGAATGGTGTTAGCAGAAATTTAATTTCGGGTGGAGCTTTTAGCAGTAAGACCATGTTGATTTCAAAAAACAAACAATACCAAACAAATGCAACAACAACAAAAAAGCTCTTTCAGACTTCCTGGAATAGTTATGCTGGTAATACTTTACAGTGTAGCTAAGTAGAAGTTTGCATGTGACCTTTAACCTCATCCATCTATGGAATTGTTCCATTAAAATTAATACATGCAACTCAAGTTTTAAATCCTTCTAACAAAGCAGTTGCAAAGTAGTTGTCGAAACATAGGTGGAATTTATTTGGTAGGTCATTTCCCTTAGTAAGTTCTGAGAAATGTTCATGCTCATGCAAAATTCTGTGATCTGGAAGTCAAGCCAAAATGTTAAAATGAGTGATTAATTCTGCCAGTTCTTATTAAAATATTGTAGCTGAGAAATCCTTCTGTGCAATTCCAGTCGACAGTATGGGTGGGTAGTTTCTGTGTGAGCAGTAGTAGCAAATTCAGTGCTGTTGATATATGTATATAAAATTTACCTTTGTTCTGCAATGTTATTGCACTCATCAGAAACTCCTTTTTTTTTCCAACTTTTTCAGATAATTAAATGGGTCAGGTCTCTACAGGATGCTGCTGCATGGTGGCTATAAATATTGCAGTGAGCAGCCCAGCATTCCCTCCATCCATCCATGGCCTCTGGTAGGAGGAAGCTGAACTGCTCGACTATTTGTCAAAGAGCAGTCTGGTGTGTTGCTCTTGTAAATCAAGGCGAGCTTTGCATTTAACTCTCATGAGCTCATTGGAAAAGCAAACCCTATGCTACTGAAATGGAGATTTAATTTCAGCTCAGCACGCTCAGGCTGTGCTTTGGGACAGAAAGCACTGTCCCAGAGAGAGCTAAATTCTGTGTGTACTGTGTGAAATTGAGTGATCATGACACGCATTTTATCATGCAGTATGAAATACAATTTGGTTATGGATTTATGCTCAACAGTGTAACTCAGCTGAATGCTGGCTGTGTTCAGCAAGTAGCAGGAGCTTGGACTTAAAAAAGAAATTATGAGCTTGGCCACTCTCTCCATTTATACACTGGGATGATAAGCAAATTAATTGGGTAGTGACAGCTCTTTCATAAGGAGTGAACCGGGATGTTGTCATGTATTACCTACCTTCTCAAACCAAACTTCTGTGCAAATGTTACATTCTGAACTACTTCATCCGCAGAAAGCAAATGGAAATAGTGACCTCAGTGTTTACATCAAACCAGTTGGCAAATGTGTCCCAGGTACTCATGATTGAACTAGACTATTTGCTTACCTGATAAATAAGATGGTAATATGTCAGAGCTGCTTTTTCCAAAAAAACAATCTGTGAAAACAACAGCAAATATAGATTTAAATATTGTCATTATTATTATTAGGTAGAGAAATTTGTACTATTTCAGATGATTTTTGGATACCAAACTAGAGCCAAAGAGATAAATCTCTTCCTTGTATGGGTAGTGAAAGAGGTGGAATATAGCCTCTCCTTTCCTGACGACAGAGGATCCTTCTTCCTGCCTACTTATTCTTTATGAAAAGCCAGTGAGATGGAGGAGTGTGATTCTGAAATCTGCTCTGTGGGTGAGTACTCTCTGTCACCTGCTGTGCAACACCAAGTGCAGCAAAAGCTTCTTTTTAAGGCTTTTAGCTGCAGCCAAGATATGGTGAATTAGCTATAACCATGACCGTTGGATTCCCATCAGTCCCATAGGGACCTTATGCTTCCCTGTATCAATTAATTCTAGAACTGTGTTCCAACTGAATTTAGCTATTTAGGAGTTACCCTGAGCCAGATGTAAAGTGGAACTGTCGGTTCAGAATTTGGGTGAAGAAGTATCAAAAATCAGAACTGGAACACATTTCCAAATTTGGAAGAATTGGCTGCTAACATTGAGGGAATGATAGTCGTGGATTGCGACATCATCATCTTGGCAGCATTTCTATCTTTTAATTTTTAAATTACCATTTAAACCCCCAAACTTCACAGGCAAATGTACTTTTCATCTCTTAACTGTAAAACCATTCAATGTCTCCTACAATTAAGATATAGTTCAGAATAAAACCTGGTCAGAATAGCGAGTGGATTTTTTTCTCTTTCTTTTGATGGAGATTAAAACACTCTATGATTCTGTAAAATCCCTTTTTTCCACTTCTGACTGGACATATATTATTCATGTTAAATATATTATACCTTGGTAGAGAAACCAGTATTTCAGGCTCTAAGGGCTGAAATGCTGAGTGATTAAGTAAAACTCTACATTTTCCTTGCTTGACTAATGTAATAAGAACAAGATAACATATAAGCACATGCTGGACTGAAAACAATTTCTGCCTGCAATAAACTTCCATCATTTATTAATTGGTAGTAAAAGACTTATTTCACAGCTGCCTGAAAGGTCAATGAGGGAGGTCCTAAGAGGAAGGGGAGGAGGTGGTGCTGCTGTTTGTTTTCCTTTCTCATCATTATTGCTGGGTTTGAGCCATGCTTTCTCTTCTGTCTGCTGCAGAGCTCTTGACCCCACTCAGAGCAGTTACTGCTTGTTGTGAAGTGACCATTGTGCTGTTGTGTACAGGAGCCAACAGGAGCTCTCTCCAGGTCATGGTGGCATAAGTAAAGGATTTGTCTCTGACCTGATCTTGTAATAGTGGGGATTAATATCTCTGACTTGCTCCTAGCAGAATCAAGAAACTTTAAAAAAATGAGGAAAACAGCAGTGTCCCGAAATGTTCTCTTTTTCTTTGCTCTGCTGAAAATGTTTTTCTTAAAGCTTCCTTCCCTTGCTGTTCTAAAGCATACTACCTTCTGTTAAAAGAAAAAAAAAAAAAGGAAGTGTGACCCTCCTGTCCTTTAATGTCACAGTTTTGTTTCTAGTTGTTACCCATCAGCTTCTCTCCCATAAAGCACATATTTTTCTCTGGGAACTGACTCCTTCCCTGACAACTGGAAGGCTTGTTCAGCATGGTGTAACAACAGAAACTTCCCTGTGAAGCACTTTCTGTCTATCAGCTCTTGCTTGGCAGCCCAGCATTAAACAGACACGGAGTAAAGGTTTTGAATTGCAAGAGAGGTCAGATCTTCTTTAAGTGTCAGTAAGGGCTAGCATTTTTGCATTAGAGTAATTCACATCTTCTGTGCCTTCTTGAGTAGCTCTTGTCAGTAACCAACTAATTTTTCTCTGAGTTGCTCTTATAGCTCTACTTCATTAGGACTTGAGTTCCTGACTCTGCTTTTAGATGCTGCCTGAGCTGAGAACTTGCACACATTTCTATGTAGCTGCTTTGTTACGTGAATGTAGATTTTAAAATAATGCTGAAGTGCCTTCCTGAAATTCAGAATCTCAGTATTTAGCAATGTCTTGCTCCTTCTTCATCCGTGAGGGATAAGTACCAGTAATTTGTGTCTGGGACACATCGCACCTTAATGTTGTTTTTAAAATAGCAAACTTTAGCTTAGGTCTTTTATCAATGTGTTTCTGGAGCTGATATGACACCAGGCTCCTGTGTGGCAATAGTAGTCAACCTGTTTGGTTACATGCTTAAAAGAAGAGCTGGGTTGTAAATCAGGAGTGAGGCAAAGAGGCCTTTTGTAAGCAGTGCTAATTGCTGTCAGCAGTATTGATCCAGCTCGGAAGCATACCATGGTCGTTTAAATTTGCAGATTCTAACTGAATCCAAATGTTTCTTGTGAGTTTTCCCTAAGGAAGTTATACTGATAGGAAGAAGAGGTTTCCATCTTATATAGTTTAAATATATTATAACATTTAACAGGTATTTATTGCTAAAGAGGTACCTGATTGCTCACAGATGTATTACATGGGTAGATATACCCATTAATATATGTTTGCCATGGCACTTAGCATTTTACAGTTAAGAGTTTTATATCACAGTCCAGAGTACTGGGCAGACATTGATTAAATGAGTCCTATCAATAAATAAAATAACTAAACTAATACTTATAAGAGTACTAGTGCCATTTTACATGGGAGGCAACTGAAACAAGAATATTACAGCTCTAGTTGCCCAAGATTCTCCTATATTAATATCTTCTGGAATTTAGTGTTGGCTATATCCTACAGCAGAGTTGCTACCATGTGAAGCAAGAGCAGAGAGGGAAGGATCAAAGGAAATGGTCGTGGGTTGAGTGATCTTGGAGAGAATGTTGTTTGAGGTGTGAAAACTTTTACAGAATATTATAATCTTGAGAGATGCATTGAAAACATAGCAGAACATTGAAAGAGTGAGTTCCATTGCTCCAAGCAGGAGACAGGGACTTACAGCCAAAGTTTTATTCACCTTTGTTAACAAAATGTAGAACTAGCAAAGCCACTTTTGGATTACCATCCTTTTCCCCTCTTTGTTCTTACAGCACTGACTGCCCCAGGCTAAATGAATTATGGTTAATTAGCTGGCTCAAGTACTGACAGACTGTCTCTAAAAGAATGTCTGGAGTCTGATTTCTGTTTGTCTTTTTTTCTTGTTTTTGTTTGTTTAGGTTTTTTGTTTGTTTGTTTGTTTTGAGGGGTGGAGGTGTTTTGGTTTAACAGGATGGTTAAATTCTCCCAATTTGTGGAAAAAACCATTTTGTGGTACACATCCCTGCTTTAAGAAAATTTAATTGATTCACCTTCTGATGGAATCATACTTACTTAATTATTCCAAATGATGTGTATGTTTATCTGTTGTCTGTGTGATTGTTACAGAGCTACGTAGCTCAATGACTGGAGGGGCTTTCTCCTTTTCCCAGTGGTCATTCCTTGCTGCTAAAATGACAACACAATTGGTAAATGCTCCCAGTGACTTTTCTGGTGCTGAGCTCCAGAATTTTTTCTGGTGCCCAGGGCTTGACTGAGGTGCTCTTCTTGCACACACACACAGAGAACATTTATATGAGAGGACATAATGATGATTGCTTAGCCTTCACTTCAGCCTGTCAGCCAAACAATAATTGCCTACTCCAGATAATGGCAATCTGAATTAACCCAGACAGTCCAATTTGAGGGCTAGTGCATGAGCAACAACATTCTCCTCAAAATCTGGGAAGTATCCTGCATTCCACAGGGCATGTGATAGAATTGGTAATGGCATTTACAGTTACTGGGGAGTAACTGTAAATGGATAAAACTCTAAACTGTGCAGATCCGTTCCCATAAACTAGAATAACTGTTTTAAAAGTTTCAAATGGCTTCTCCAATTCACTGATAAAACTATCAGCAAATCCACAGTCTTGTCACTGATGACTTATATGATTTTATGTGCTTGCAGGATGAAGCTCTTCAGTGATAAACTTAACTGACAGATACAGTAAAATCACCTGTGTGATTCATTCAGTTGCAGATCAAAATCCAAATATCACCAACTTGTAACCAAACGAATGGAGTAGTGTTTTGTGAGTGCTTGGACGCACTTGGGTGTAGTAATGTAACAGCAAAACTGATGGGAAAATGAGAATAGCCATTGTACATCAGAATTGATCTAGCTGAACACAAGCAGCAGTGCTTCTCTTACAGACTTTGGAGTGAAAGAGCTCCTGGAGCTCAGCTCTGCTTGTATTTTAACATGGCCACCTCAGATGAGTGAGATGAATCATGCTTTGAAAGTGCCTCTTTTTCTTTTGCCATGAATTGTACAGGGCATTCAGATGAATTCCACATGGGCAGATTGGATATGTAATCGTGATAGCAGTCCACAGCCCGTTCAGTTTCTGTCATTTACTTCCAGCTATTTATTGAACACCTCATGTCCAGCTATTGAGAAGACTGTTTAAGGTTGTTCTTGCTGCATGCAAGAGGGACTAGGCAAAAGGCTTTGTTTTATCCTGTTGGATAAAATGAAATCCAAAGGCATATATTCTGCAAAGTCTTTGGATATCACTTTTGACTTCATACTGTTTCTAGAGGAAAAGATATTTTGCCGTGGCATTGAGGAAACCTTTCAGAAACCAGTGGAAACTACTTCTGCTGGCTTGAGAAGGATGTAATAGAACTTTTTAAGCAGGATTGCTGTATTCTTACATGATAAACAATATTCTAAACAATAACAGGTGGTCTTGTTGTCATGTGTGTTACAATATTTTGGTTGACTTCTGTATCTCTTTACTTAGTCTTGATCCTTTCTTACTACCACCACCTGTGGCTGACTCCTTTAAGAGCTGGTTGGGTATTTATATGAAAATTTCTAAGTCAGGCATTTATGAATTCCTTTGTGGGAGAATGTTTCACTCTGTGTTAATGAGTTGATTTCACAAGGATGATCTGATGGTGTTTTAAAAAGAAATGTAGCTTTTGGGAGTGTTGAAGCTATGGCTGTAACACTTCCACCTGCCAGATTTGCCAAGAGAGGCAGATTAGGCTTTGGTGGAGGCAGCTGAATAAGACTGAGAACTGAGCCAGGAAGACTGAATCATTGCACTCAGACCTGGGCCTGACTGTGTCAGTCTTCTGGGCTGTCTGGAGCTTGAGCTGAACCCTGCCTCCACCTGAGATACTTATTTTGAGCCTTCAGATTACTTACAGCCCGCTAATGAGAAAGTGTGAAGTCCTTGCCCGGGGCCGTGGGGACACAGTGGACTGGATTTCATGTTGGGTGATCTCTGGTAGCTTTAGTCCCCTGCGCTATACCACATTTCTCTCCCAACGTTTGAATTAATCCTTTCTTGTTCCTGCTTTGTTCTGTGTTATTTCGGTGCCTGAGGCTGCCTGTGTTTCTAGCTGGCTCTTCTCTTACATGGCCCTTGTCGCTGAAGTGAGTGAGTGCTTTTGACTTCAGACTTGGCTTCCATCTGTGTATTTAAAAGTAAAACGATTTCTAATGCTAATTGGGGTGAGGGAGAATGAGAGAAAGAGAGTTTAAAAATTTAAATTGCATATTTATAAGCTTCCTCAGTGCATTTGGTGAAACTGGGATGAAAAGGTTTCTAAAAGGTTTCTAATAGGTTTCTAATTTCTGCTGCGAGGCACTTTGTTGTGCTTCACTTATAATGGTGACTGAAGGGCTGAGGCCTGTAAAATATACATTTATTTGTGCCAGGTTTAGGTCTTATCTTCTGTCAGTGTAAATACTGAGCAGTAATGGGTTGAAAGAGCTTACCTGTGCTGATTTATGGCTCCTTTCGAAGCCAGCAGTGATGCTTGGGCAGTGCTTGGTCTCTGGGGAGAGATTTTTTGTGTTACACTTTAAAAAAACCCAAAACAACAACTCATTTTTTTATTATTATTTGGGGATGGGTATAGTTTCTTTCCTTTAGCACCAGTGTTTGTTTGAACCCTCATATCCATGTCCACATACTCCTACTAAGGCAGGCAAGGAGCCCTGGGGAGGGACTTTTTCAGCCTGGCTGAATGAGGGCTTTCCATGAATCCCATGCACTGACAGATCCATTCCTGCTGATTTTGGTGACCAAAGAAAGTAACCCTGTGGTAACTTGCTATAAATCACCCTTTGCTTGTATTTATAAACTATTTTGCTCAAAAGAAATTTGTTGCAAACTGTTGTCCCCATTAGTAACTTGGGAGAGGAACCTTAACAAAAGATTCAAGTAAACTGGTTTTAGAATATTACACTGGTGGGGAGAAATAATTGGAAATGATGCACAAAAGCCAGCAGTGTCCTGTAGGGATTCTGCATTATGTGAAACAGTGTGAAAGGCAGTATGGGAAGGCTGGGCAGAGATAATTCCTATTAAAACAAGAGGGGGCAATCCAGGTTGTTCTTAAGCTTTTTGTGGGCACTATAATGTATGTAGATAGAGCTCTGCAGTGAGTCAGTAAAATGTAATGTTAGAGATAAGGAGGCAGTAAAATTTTATGTTATAGGTAAGCCTGGGAAACAATGTTCATCTTTATTTTTGTATTGTATTTGTCACCTCTTAAACCTAGTGACAGTCTGTGAATGCTGGACCTCTCTGAGAGCCAGGTTAAGTACTGATGCCACTGGCAGCTTTATTACCCTTGGGTATTTTCTTAAGAATATATTGCTCCTTCATAATATCTTTGCTGGATGGGCTTTTCGGGTCAGGAGATGCTGATGCTTGTTTTCAGTGTTAGCTCTGTCCAAGGTGGCCTCAGTTGCTGCAGTTTTAGAATGAGAAACAGTATCTGATTTTAGTCTTTCTGTGGCTTTTCTTTAAACTTCTGTGCTGCTTTGTACCTGACACTGATTTCCTTTGCCTTGTGGAAGTCAGAACTGCTTCTGGTGTCACTGTGTATATTGTTCAAGGCAAGACCAAGAAAGAAGGGCAGTTTGATTTTCTCTGTCAAGTAGACAGGATGGGATCAGAGCCATCAGCTCTGAGGGAGCCATGTGTGCTGCCCATCCTGGATTGGGTGTCTCTGAGGAGGAACAGGCTACTTATACCTGATTTTTCCTTCTTAGAGCAGTTGGGGGCTCAGCAGTGCACTCTTTTCTCTCCCTTTCAGTACCAGGGAATGGCCTCTCTCAGGAGCAATGCCTGAGCCAGGCAGGGGAGAATTGTGGCTGCCTGTTCACAGATCTTCTTCCCAGCAATGGCATCTAGGGCAGCACAGAGTCACTCCCTTTTCTTGCTGAGGAACGACTGTCATATGTAAGGATGAGAGTGCAGGAAGGTTGAGAACCAGGAATTGAACTTACTTATGTTTATTTCAATAATAATTACACCTCAGCCTCTGTGGTGGAGCAGTAGCCTGAGAACAGCTAAGATTCCTCAGACATGTTGGTGCTAAAACTGTGCACAATATGAAATTTTCCTGCTTCTTTCTATACCAAATGGTACATCCTAGCCATTCTCATAGAGTCATGGATTGTTAAAGTTGAAAAAGACCCTAAGATCATCAAGTCTATTCTGTTTTCAGTTAAGCCTCTTCCATTGAAAGAATTTTTCTTTTCTCCATTCAGTTGAACTCTGAATTTTTAAAATTTGTTTTCTGGTCCACATTCTCTCAGGAAGGGGGTTAAAAAGATTTCATCTTTGCTTCAGAAAGCATTATTATTAACCACCAGGAGGCTGCAGATATGAAAAAAAGGAGGAGGCAGGTGGATATAAAATGTTTTGCTCTACTTGCAAGTTTGTGTTTGTGATTCTGGTTTTGTTTGTATGTATTTTTCGCTAGTACTTTTATACAAATATTGCAATAAACGAAGTGCTTGTAATTCCTGAGATTCTGAAAGTCGTGCTTTGTAATGGACAATATTTTTACATAAAGGCAGTAACCAGGCCCTTTTCTAATTTTAAATAATCCTCCTCACTTGAATGTTAAAGTGCCTTCCAGTAATTAGTTATCTTACTTAATTGCTACTTTTTCCTCTGAGGGCAGAAAGCTTTGCTTTTGTGTTAAAAAACCTGAGCCACCAGGCTGAGTGCATTATTGCTCCATGGTACATGCTGAGCCTGCTGCTGCCAGATTAGGAGTTTTACTCCAAGACAATTCCATCTTTACAACTACAACATTACAGAGTAGATACTGCTGATGACACTTTGGAGTCTTTATGTACAGGAGATCTTCTGTTTTCATTTCGCTTCGTTATAGATTCTGTTCCTTTTGCTATTTGCTCTTTTGCTGTAGTTTCAAAGCAAAGGAGACTTCCTGGAGTAGCTGACAGTGGGAATGTTAATCCTGCTGTGAGCTACCTGTGTCCCCCATTTGGTTGCTGCCAAGAAGTTACTGGCTCAGTAGGAGGAGTCCCTCAGAACTGGAGGCTTCAGCCATTTCTTGTGGTATTCACAGATCTCAGTGCAAAATCCTCATCAAAGCCTGACAGTTTTGGCCCTTTCTCTGGCATCTGATTTCTCCAGCGTGTACATTCATTAATTTCAAGGATTTACTGCAGAGTGCAGATTCTTCCTGAAAATGGCTTGGTTTCTGCTATTAATTATTCACAATCACAGTGCTGGATCATGTAATCTTTCAGGTATTGCCTCACTGAGTTGCCTTTCCAGTATGTCCCCCTCCAGGTTTAATTGATCCAGTGTGAAAAACCATGCGAACCATAAAATATCCAAGTTCCTCAAAGATTGCTGGGATAACTGTGGAAAGAGTGGCATAGTCTTAGTCAAACTTATTAATGACTTTGTCCATAAATCTGGTCATTGTTGTACTAATTGTAATTGCTGATGGTCGGACTTGAATACACCAGCTTTAAAAGGTTACTATATAATATATTGTTTCGTGCTAAGAGGTACTAGAGACTAACTGTGTATGGAAAATAAACAGCAAATATCTGTTATAGATTTCAGAGAGATCTTCAAAACTGCTTAGACTAATCCTTAATGGAAGAACATCAAGACCACTATTTGACTGAAATTGATTTTAATGGTTGATACTGAGATAAAAGGAAGAAAAGTAGTCTGATTTCACGGAGAGAATTAGAGGAGTAATTGGGCCACAGACAGCAAAGGACAGTAATGGTTAAAACACTAGAATGGATTTCAAGCTGTAACTGGTCTACCTATTTAGATTTTTTTTTCCCCCTGCATGTTTTTGGCATAGAGTAAGGTGTCCAGTGTGGGGGAAGAGCCTTTTCCTGGAGAGCCAGATCTATTGCCAAGCTCTGGATTATGTAAATACTTGATTACCCAGCTGGTAAAGATGTTGGATACAAGTTTAAATGTAAATCTGCTTTTTAAAACCATTACCTAAACTCAGAGAGAATTTGAACCTTCAGAGCTGTGACTCTGAGCATATATATGAAGTGCAGGAGACTTGTGGCTTCTACCGTGAGCTTTCATAGTCTCCTTTCTCCTTCTACCTCAGCTGTTACATTTTTCACGTGTGTATGGAGCTGAAGCTAAATATTCTGATTATTCGCCCAGAAAAGCTCTCCAGTCAGCCATGCAGTTCAGCTCCAAGGAACCATAATGATTTGATGAAATCTTCTTAACCTTTTATAAACACTTTAGAAGAGGTCTTTTTATCAGAACAGAATGCTTTGGTTTTTTAAGTTACTTTGCATTTATGTATGATACAAAATGGAACTTTAAACATGAAAATTAAATGCTTTGATTTCAGTGATAGTGTTTCAATTAACATTAAAAAATACTTTGAAGGAAAAGAAAACCCAAACTCACACACTCATTTTTGGAATGAACAGATTTTAAACTTTCAGAAATCACTATATTCTATTTCCACACTGCTTCACATGTATAGTAAAATATGTTTATGGAACTGTACCAGCTATAGTGATAGATTGACTGAAACAGGAGATAATTTTGTAGAAGGCAGTTTATATTTGTGCACTGTATATACCTGTACACGGGAACAGAATGTGTTTTATGGTAAGCATGATGCTGCTACACGTATTCAGCCCAGGTTTTCACAATGATTATTCTATCTAGACATTAGCCTTGGTATTTCAGTGAAGAACTTTGAACTACTGCTAAGATGTTTATGTTATCATGAAGTATAGATAAGAAAAAGGAGAGGAACAGGCTGTCATAGATGTTCTAGAATATGTCTTTTAAGGAAATTACTTTACATGGAGGGTAGTCGAACCTTTGAGGCTGAAATGTTCACAGCAGTAACATATAACTTCCTAACCATTTTTTTTCAACTTTTGCAAGGATGAGCTTAGTTAAAAAATGTGCAGTTACTTGCTTAGATTTAAATGTTCAACCGGAATATCACTATTAAGTTCAAATGGGGAAAGAGCTCTGAATTTGAGATTCACATGGAGCTTCCTAATCAAGTGCTGGAAGTGGGATTCTGTTCTCCCAACACTGTCTTTTAGCCTTCTAAAAGCTAAATGTCCACTAGCATTCCAGGTGCTCTCTGCCAGTCCTGAGGAGATAAATGCATTTAATAATAGGAAGCCCTCTGGAAGTGTTTACTTGTTCCTTAAATATCTTGTACACTTAAGGTACAGAACACTGATCCCACTTGAACGCCGAGCTGTCTGTTTTCTTAATATGCTTTGTGTTCCATTTTGGTGTGCTCAGAAGAAACTTCAAGTATATTTTTCTGAAAGTGGAAACATCCCTTCCCTCCCTTCCCTCCTTTCCCCCTCAGCAAAGCACTTGTGTAAGGCTCTTTTGGTGAGGGAAGCTCTCTGGAGTTTCAAATTGTTTTTTTCTCTCATTTTTTTCTCTTATTCTGGCTTTTTCAGGAAATAGTGAATGCTTGCTCTTGTGATTTGGAATGCCCATCAGAAATATTGGCACTGTTGACCTTTAAATGTAAGGTGGAAAGAGTATCAAGTGTATACAAGTGAAGTTATGCACTGTAAACCTGTAGCAAACAACTTTAATGCTGCTGGGCACACTTTTCGAAAATAACTTAGGAGTGGCATTCTCAAGAGTAATTTGGGCACTTTGGCATAACCCTTCACAGGTCTTGTTGTAGATTCCTGAATCACTTCACAGGTAAAAGTTTTCTTGTCATCCTTATTAACGGCCAATAATTCCATGATGTTTGTTTTTTTTTTCTCTCTCTCTCTCTCACTCAGCTCCCTTTTTTAGAATCTGGATACTTCTTTTATCACAATGGTCTTGCTAAAGCCAGGAGAAGACGCAGCCTTCAACACAAGCTCCTTCTGGAAAAGGACTCCAGGGTAAGTGTTTTGTCACTATGTGCAGCTGTCATGTTTTCTTTGTGACACAGACCATTTTAATGAGATCAGGGTGATGATCAAATCTGTGGTTATGATTATGGGATTTTTCCCTATGCTTGTTTCAAGCTTGGAGGCTTCTGTATGCACACACTTCCCAAAAAGCCTCAGCTTTTATTTTTGTTTCACTGTTACAAATAGTCCTACATTCTCTGAGGTGTGTCCTCTTTCCAATAAGACTCAGTGATGCCACAGTCTCCAGGTCATCTCTGTGCACTCTGTAATATGGGGAGAAGCCATCCGAGGTACATCTCCTGGTTGTCCCCTCCATGAACCCTGCTATCCATGGGTTAGCCAGCCCTGAATCCCCTGTGGGGTGAAAGGTGACACTTTCTCTGCAATCACCACAGATTACCTTCTCAAGGAGTATTATAAACACCAGTTACTAAAGGAGTGTAAGCTGTCAGACTTCAGTAGTTCTTTTAGAGGCTCTTGACTGCAGTCTGCAAATGGTGTGCTCAGTTTTCAGAAGCATAGACCTCAGACAGGAGAAAAAGGCCCCTTTTGTGGAAGGCTATGAGCTGGCACTGACAAATTCTTTTTCCTTATATGCAGAGTTTTTTCACTGCTTTAATACTGGGCTGGAGTTGGGCCAGGTAGCACAAAAAGTGTGTTTACTGCCCAAAGAAAGTAGATCAGCCTGAGGAATGATGTCATGTCACGATAAATAGATCATTTTTTAATCCTTCAGTAAGATTTGTGTTATTGGAACACCCATGACAACAAAACACTTGAGTAGGAAGAAAAGGAAAGTAGGTTAAATAAGATCATGATTGTTGATAGCTGGGTGCTGTAAGGTACCTCTTCCTGGTCCCCTTCTCTGAAGAGAAACCAGATAGAGGTTACGAGGGGTTATGAGGAAGAGACCTGTCCAACCTGCCTTGAATGGAAATTCTCAGGCTTCCATTGTTTTGTTTAGAAAGCAGGGATCCCAAAGTAAATCACTGGGGAAAATCTACAATTAGTGGATGCTAAAGCAAATGTCCTGAGACGTGTTCCCTTTCTCTGAACCACCCGATCTTGTGAAGTAATTCTTGAGAAAATGCATGAGAAAATCTAAGAGAAAAAGCACACAATTAAGTGAGAACATTGAAAAATAGTGGCTGAGTACAGTCATTGTGCAGAGTTATTTCATATGCTGTAGTGGAAATAAATATTTCTGTAAGCCTCTGAAAATTTTACAAATACCAGTGATATTTGTGTGAAACCACCAATTCTCACTGCAGCCTAGTATTATATGTCTGAACACTTCTGTACTAATTCCAGACTGGTTCTTACATTGATACCTCTAGACTAAGAGTCTGCATTGCCATTAAGAACAGCTTAAGTGAATCTACTTTCTGATTTAGAGATGTTCCCTTTTGTAGTCATCTGATATTTGCAGTTTCTAGGCTCCCAGTTGGCTTCGGTCACATGCAGTAAAATCTCATTTTTACTGGTAATCTCCACCTCATCCTAGTGCTGCATACAAATGGCTCCCTCCTTTGATCTCAGGGAATAAAGCCCTTTGTTTAAATAACTGAAAATGTCTCCCAAGTGAGGAAAAGGATGATCCTGTGTGAATTCTGACTTTGTGATTGGAAGATGGAAAGGGGATGAAGCAATGTTTCATTTCCATGTGTAACATGACATTTTCTCATCTGGCCTGTCATGTTGGATAGTCCTCAAGCTCATATGATACCATATAGGTCAGTTGCTTTATGTAATACCGTTTGAGAGCAATTAAAATCATTAGTCTTATCTCCCTTCTTCTTCTTCTCTATGTGAAGTTTGGAGAAGTCATAAAAATTCCCGTCAAAGTTCTGTATAAATGGAAACATGAGTTGTGTTGACAGTATTTAATTTCACTCCGAAAGTAATTTCTAAATGTAATGGCAGCTTTCTAGACCATTTACAATCCATTTTACTTAGCAGCAAATGTCAGCACTGTCATGGTTAATATGTTAATGCATGAAGCCAAGAATAAAATGTTCCTGTTGTCAGGCTAGCCAGGAAGAAAACTTCCTCCACAGGACTGTAAAATCTCTCAGGAACTGTTATGACAAATGCTCTAGTTGCTTGGCCCTACCCAAATGTGAGAAAGTGGGCTGCGCTTATTCTGTATACTTCTAAGGAAGTTACAATTCCTAGCTAATTTTAATTATTAGCTGAAAAACAGCACAGATGTTCACTCAATTAATTATTGTTGTTTAATCAAGTAAGTCCCTTGAGGAGCTGTGTCAGTTTTTCAGGAGTCTGGGAAGATAGATGACAGAGCACTATGTGAACAGGTTGCTGCATCATTTCCATGCTCTGCATGTCTTCTAAAATGCTAAAAAATGCCTTGTTGTGTAAAGTTTACTGTATATTTTAACCAAAATAATTTGAAGCTACATTAAACACATCACAGCATTTATGTGATAAGCAGCACTGCAGTCAAGGGGGTGGGAATGGAATGTTATTAAATTCCTAGAGATCCAGGAAGAGCTAATCTTTGTTCTGAAGAGCTATCTCAAATCCAATGGTTTTGGCATTTTTTAATAGATTCATATTGCTGAAGCCTGAAGCAGTCCTGGCAGTGGGTGAAGGTACATGTAGTGTCACATAGTGTGTTGTCCTATCGAACTGTTCAAGGAAGAAGTGCAGGTGCATCAGGCACTGAGGCTTTTGCTGTCAGTACTGTCCTGTCAGGGATCCTCACTGTCAAGGTGGCAAATTCTACAGTGAACCGAACTGCTTCAAATGGAGACTGTTTAGTTATTGAAATTACGTTCTCTGAGGTGCAGGGAACCTTCCGGGAGAGGTTTGCTTTGACTCTTTTGCATCAGTTGCAAATTTCTGTGATTTCCAGGTGCACTTCTATTGTGTTATTTTAGCTGATATACATTTGGTGCCACATGAATTGCAGGGAAGGGAGGGATTCTCTTTAGTGTTTTTATGTCTTAAAGCTGGAATTCTTAATGAGCTAAGACATGTCAGCAACATCTCCAGCATTCTCCATGTGAAGTTGCATTTTTGTGTGCCTTTATTTGTTTATTGCATCAGCAGAAATGTCTCAGACCAAAAGGTCAGCCATTAGCCTTTTTTTGGCCTTGGCAGACTTCACTTAAGGGGCTGCTGTACTTTGCCCTGGAGCTGCAGATAGGGAAGCAGACATTGCCATGACCCATGGGCACAGACAGCTGGGAGGAGGTGACAGCAAGGACAAGGGCCCTGGGTGGAATAAAGCCATGAGGAATAGGGTGGGACTATGCATCAGTGTAAATGTGGGGAGAAAATAAGAGGGACAGACTGGAACAAGAGCCCAGAGTCAGCGCGAACGTTGAGTGATGTGGGTATGGAGGAGCCTAGAGCAGGCTGGGGAGACTGGAAACAAGGTGTCCACATTGACGTCAAAACATGCAGCTTCCCAAGTGCAGGTCACAATGCAACCTCAGAGCAAGAGGATCTTTAGAGAGTCTGCCCTGTGAGCAAGGGGAAATACAGCTTCTGTAGAGCAAACTTTGTTTTTAATAATGAGGGAGAGTGGTACGTTTGATCAAAGAAGAGTGAATCAGAAATATGGAGATACTCCATATTGATTGCCATGTTTGTTAGTACAGTAGAGGCAGGATGGGAAATGGAGTCCTCTCCTGCTCCGCCACATCTAAAAGAAAACAGAACCATGGGATTTGCTTCTGTAGTGGGCTGATGCTGGCTGGATGATGGGTGTTTGCCAAGCCACTCTCTCACTCCCCTTCCCAGCGGGACAGGGGAGAGAAAATACAATGAAGGGTTCATGTGTTGAGATAAGGACTGGCAGAGATCACTCATCAAATGCCAACACGGGCTGTAATTAGAGATATGAACTTAATTTATGACACTAACAAAATCAGAGCAGGATAGGGAGAAGTAAAATAAATCCTTAAGAACACCTTCCCCCCACCCCTCCCTCCTTCCCAGCTCTACCCCCTACTGCAGTGGTGCAAGGAGACAGGGAATGGGGGTTGTGGTCAGCTCATCACCCGTGGTTTCTTGTGCTGCTCAGGGAGAGGAGTTGTTCCCCTGCACCAGGATGGGTTCCTCCCTCAGGAGAGAGCTCTCCATGAACTTTCAGCATGAGTCCATCTCACAGACAGCAGCTCCCTGCACACTGCTGCAATGTGAGTCCATGCCATGGGCAGCAGTCCTGTGCAGAGTGCTGCAGGGTGGGTCACTGTTCCATGGAGTGCAGTCCTTCAAGGCCAGGCTGCTCCAGCGTGGGCTCCTCTCTCCATGGGCCTCCCAGGGGGTCCCAGGCTCCTCTCAGGCACCCAGCTGCTCTGGGCTGGATCTCCTGCAGGGGCTGAGGTGGATCTGTGCGTGGCCATGGATCTCCGTGGGCTGCAGGGCACAGCTGCTTCCCCATGTCTGCACCAGGGGCTGCAGAGGAACCGCAGCTCCTGTGCCTGGAGCAGCTCCTGCCCCTCCTTGTGCACTGCCCTTGGGGTCTGCAGGGCTGCTCCTCTCATACTCTCACCCCACTCTTCTCTGGCAATTCCCACTGCACAATAACTTTTTTTTTCTTTCTTCTTCAGTGTGTTATTACTGAGGTGTTATCACCATTTCTGATTAGCCCAGGTTTAGGCAGAGGCACATCCATCTTTGGAGCCACCAGGGATTATTGGTTCTGCTGGACATGAGGGAAGCTTCCAGCAGCTTCTCACAGAAGCCACCTTTGCAGCCCCACTGCTACCAAAGCCAGGCCATTCAAACCCAATACAGGTCATTTTAATTTTCAAAGGTGACTTACCTTTGAGTCTTCTGTATTATAAATACAGCTGTGGCCTCAGTTGTGTTACTATGTAATCATTTTGAAAAGTGGCCACGTAAGTAAAAGGAAAGAAAAAAGTGCATGGTTATGATGCTGCCTTTCAGAGAAATACTTCTTTATTTTTGCATTTGGTGGGTATTTTCTGTTAGTAAATAGTCTTCCACTGAAGGAGCAGGAGTTGAAACATAGTTTGTTCTCTCGAAGATTATTTTGTTTTCTTTCAAGTTTTAGATAAAACCACTTTCCTCCCACACAGTCTCTCTTGTCAGACAGCTGCCAAGATTAATCCCACTCAGGAAAGAAGCTTTAATATACAGAGGAGAGCTGAGTCCCATTACTGGTATCTTTATGCGAGTGGATCTGTGTTGCTATTGGGGGAATAAATATGTATGTGTGGAGGGGGGAAAGGTTAAATGAAAATCTTCCACTGAGAGTGAATTTGGCACTTAGATGACGACTTCTTTGGAAAGAAACATCCCAGTGATGGCAGCTGTTACATTTCAAAAAGGGATTAGAAATGGAGACTTGGCTGTGCTGATCCAAGAGTCTGAGGAGGGTGGATGCAGAGCTTCTTCCAGGAATAGTTATGGAGGTGCCAATGGTTAACAGTGTCTCAAAACTCTCAAACTACTTGTCTCATGGGACAAGGAGTAAAAGTGGGCTGTAAATGCAGAGGAACTAAGCTTTTACTTGAAAAAATCAAAATCTTTCATCACCTTCCTCGCCTGAGATCCTTTACATGCCTCCTTAGTGTGACTGGCTTGTTTGTGATTGGACCCTTGCAACCTGTGAAGGTAGAAGTGCCCTCTGATGCCAGGCATGGGGTTGTCAAGGGCTGCCATAGCTTAATATTCCACCCATGGTTCATCTTTAACAGGGAAAAAGAGGGATGGATGGCAGCTTGGGAAGAAGCAGCACAGCAGCCCTTAGCAATGGCAGTGCAATATATGACAATTTTCAGGGCCTTTTCCAGCGATGTTAATGACAGGCTTGAGCTGGGCTAAAGGTGGAACCTTTTGCCTTACTCCCTTAGGTGCCACCACAGATACTCCCCTGTGCAAAAATTAAAATCTTCCTGATAAGATCAGGAAAACCCAGTTTTCCTCAGTTCTCCCTAGTTTTCCAGCCAGTGTGGAGTGCAGTGGTCTGGGGATGCAAGGGGTAGGACCCATTGGAGCTTTCCTTTGCTCAGCCCTTTCTAATTGTTGTGGAGGTATAACTTGTTACTCCAGCCTTCTGTTACTGGAGACAAACAATACTCTGTCCCTAGAGCAAAGCCATAAGAGCAATTTACAGTTGGGTTTTTTAAAATGGCAATATTTGACATCTTTCCTCCTGCTCCATGCCCCACATCTTGATTTCTCAGCTTCCTGACCGGTGCTAGTGACTTTCATTTCCTGGGAAATTTCTGATGAAAGCTTGGAAGATATCCCAAATGCTTCCTCCATCTGAGAAGAAACCTGGTTTGCTCCTGAAGGCTAAGAGGCAGCAGGAGGAGAAAGGGCCATCACTTGCCCAGTTCCCTGTTGTACTGCTGCTGTTGACTCTGTGGGTAGGGGGATTAGATTTTGTGCAGTTCACCACAGCACTCATCCCATGTTCATACAAGACTTTCAGTCTCTGTGGAGCTAAATGTTATATGGGTGAATGTAAGGCCCAAGACTTGCTTTCCCCCCTCAAATCTTAGAGGGAGGCTTCAGGTTCATCCAGTTCTCTGCTGTGCAGGGAGGTATGGATGTGTGTTACAGTAGAGAGATGGGAGAATGACAGGACAAAAAGCCCTTTATGTTTTTTTCTCTTTTATGTAAATACATGCTGCAGATGGTAGAGGTGACAGACTTCCCAGTAACGTCTGTGTAGCATTTTGCTGTAATATCTGTTGTCATGGGGCTGGCATGCTGGTTGGATTGTGCTCAGGAGAAGTTTGGAGCTGCCAATAATTTTATGAGACTGTAGGGCAGCATTACATGAGCATCGGTGTTATCTTTTTGGTATGAAATCCAACATTAAGTAGTAAAAGCTCTGCTTAAGTATCTGTAATAAATATTGAACAGCCAAGGGAAAACTCATGTGAGGAATTGTCTTCTTTCCAATGCTGAAAAAAACCCCCAACCACCCTCAAAACGACACACTATCCATTGAAGCTGCACTGCAAACAAGTATTGAAGAAATTTTTGTCTCGGTCATCCTGACAAAAGGCAGCATGCTGTGCAGAAAACAGGCAGTGACTTCCATGAATGGATCCCTGGGTTATCATTTCTGGCATAAGTTGTCTTATGCTTTATCCAGTGTATTTGAGCAAGGGTTTCCAAGAGTCTGTACCAGTTCGCAGAGGGAGGCCTCTTCTGGTAGTGTTACCTTTTTCATGTTGATACCATCTTGACCTATATTTATTTTGCTTTCCCATACAGCTCAGGGCCATTTTTGAAGGTTCTGTGTTTCTAATTCATAATGAAGCCAGCTGGCAAGCATTGTAAGAAAAAAAAGACAATTTTCTTGAGGGAACTCTAGTCATCTGTATGTCATCTGGTAATTGATCTTGTGTGTGTCATATTGCTGAGACAATTTAATGCTTAAATGGGCATTTTTCTTCTATGATATTTAGATCTTTCGCAGATGTTGGTGTGTGGTTATTGAAATATACAGTTTTATGAGTGTCATTATCTGAGAACATGAGAAGAAAGAAGCAGCAAAGAATACAGCACAGTGTTAAATAAAAAGTCGGAGTCAGTTTCTGGGAAGGAAGAATTCAACCTGCACTTCAGACATGGAGGGAGAAAGGGTAATACAGGCAGCATGGCAGAGATAAGTAATTGCAGGAAATATGCTGCATATGGTGTATGAACTGTGTCATTTCAAACAAGAAATCATCAGGGCTGCAAAGAGGAGATTTAGGTGTCTGTTAACTGAGGAAAAAGGTTTTCCCACTCCTTTGCCCTTCTTACTGTTGACATAAGTAAGGGAGTACTCCTGTGCCTCTGGAGTGCAGGGGGTAAACTAGTCTTTAGGTGATGGAATTGTTTGTTTCTGTGATAATATCAAGAGAAATGCATCAGAAATTCAGTGAGGTATCAAGTTTGGTTTGTGACTCTGCTATACACGTGGCATGGTTGTTGTCACTGCAGACAGTGGTTTCTGAATTCCCTGTGATTGCCTTTTGAAAACTGAATCTGATGGAGTCCTCTTTTTGTTGTCCTTGACCTCTCTAGACTCTGTTCCTGTCCAGCAAGGGTTGCTGGGTTTAACTGCTCATGGAAAGCCCCGTCCAGCTACGTTTTATGTAGTTGACCAGTGGTGATTCCAGCTGTAAAGCACTTAGCTGCTCTTTAATTCAGATATCACGATTATTATATGATCAATTTCTGTTGTAAGAAAAAGAACTCTCTGATAATAAAAAATAATGAGGCCCAGAGTTAGTCAGATACTTAAGCTGTCATTTAGATTGACATGGAAGTCCCCTTCACTGCAGAGTGAGGGTGTTGAGTATGTGCTGCAGAATTTCAGTTTCTAAGTTTAAGTTCCTCAGACTTAGTGTGGCATTTCTGGCTCTTGCATTTGGACTGCCTAGGTGTATTCTATTTGTGATGTACAATACAGTTCTAAAGCAAAATGTCACAACACCATTGAGTATGGAATATTAAATATTTGCAACAGTTTGCTACTGGAGAAAATTATATCCAGCACAATGTAAAAGCTAATCTTAACTAATCTATTATTTCTATTTGTAACTAGAAAGATGGAGAAAAAACCCCAATCCATCAACATCGATGTTAAAGTCTTTTATAGCTGTATTATATGAAAAAGCACCATTAGCTGCACACAATAAAATAAGACTATCAAAATGACATGAAACTCAAACATACAGTGTCTTTTATGAAAACACTGTATAACTGTGATTACAGGGTAAGCTAAAACTACTTCTATTAGAAAAAAAAATAAATGAATGTACTGCAGGGTAATAGACTCCTAGCCAAAGGCAGTGCTGTGCAGATTCATGTAGAATTTGCCAAAAATAAAAGCAGTGATGTACTGCAGTCCTGGTGCCACCAGGATCTAGGGAGTCTGCATGGTCAGTGGCTTTAACACAAGGTTAGGCAGTGACCATGGCTGAGGTGGATGTGGCTCATTTCTCTCTGTGGCCCTGGCATGGTTCAGGTGATCCCTTGAAGTTGCTTTGTGTCACATATTGCATCATTTTCATATTGCTGAACATGATACTTGGGGTGAGGCAATAGAATGAGCTTTATCCCTCAAAACTGCTTGTAACAATGAGGATAAAAGTTCAGTACTTTTGCAGAAACCTGTTGTGACAGCTGGCCACATTCAGCCTGTTCTGCTGCCTGTAAATGGCTGAATTGGCATTAGTTAAGTTTCTGCTTTATTGTTGATGTCTTTTCTCTGGACTGCAGTGTTACTCCCCAGTCTCCCTCTGCCTTTTCCTGTCTCCCTCTTGTTTCCTGCCTAATGAGGAGAGTCTCTGTTTTGTGGAGCAGGCCTTGTTTTTGTTATTTGTCTGTGCTGTTTCCAGCCTTGGATCTCCAGAGAGGTCTGTTAAATATTACAGTACAAGCAGTGGCAGTGGTGAAGCTATATGGTTGAGGGTTTTTTCTCTACATATAGAGAAGAACAGAGAGTGAGCCAATGGCTTTGCATTAACATGGAATCCACTGTGATACAGGGTTTTGCTTTGGTTTGGGACAAGTTTGGATTGGTTTTGAAAAAGGAATGTAGTGCTTTGATATGCTGAGGTAACAGTCACTGAAAGTTGTTAGTGTCTCAGCATTCACTGGATCCAGGAATCCATAGGCATGCTGTTGGTGCTTGATGAGTCTAAAATATGTGGGTGTTCAAAAGTGACCAAGTCACCAACATTAGAGCCATGACAGAATTCAGACCGCTGTGTCCAAGTCTGTCTTCAAGGTTGGCTTCACCTCCAGTTTAGGAAATGTGTGTATTCAGCTATACTTTCTTTTCTCCTGTACGAGGAAATTTATGGTAAGAAATCTTCCTCAGGAACAATGCAACAGACATTTTGGGCTCTGTTTTCTTTTAGCAAATCTGTAAGCCTAATAGAAAATAAGGAGGCTGGAAAACTGCCTTTTGAAAGATTGCAAATGTATTGTTCAACATACGACTTGGAAAGATTATAGAACTAGTAAAATATTTTACCTGATAGTATAAGGTGCCTGTGTATTTTATACTGTGAGATGGTAGGTCTTGAATGAAGCAAAATAAAATTATAAGTTTATTATTATTCTTTCTTGATGTCAGAAAATCAGCTGTTTAAAACAGCTGATGGGGTTTCTTGTTTGTACAGTTAAATGAGCAGAACCATTTAATGTATATGACATTGGCAATAAATAAAAGGTGGTGCAACTGAGGGTGTTCAGTTGAATAAATAGCAACATAAGTCTGGAATATTTTTTTGGGTGTATTTTTTTGGTGTATCTAAGCAAGCTGTACCAGCCTTGTGTCACAGGGCTGTGACTTCAAAAACTCCACCACCTTTCTGCTAAGAAACTTCAGCTAAAAGAATTGACGTTATAGCATGTGCTACTCTGTCACACAATAAATGTATTAGGTAGTGCATCCACTTATGCCACTTAACATACTTTACTGTTTAAAATTTGATGAGTGGTTTTTTTTGGTGAACAGCATTTTGCTCTGTTGGTTTATTGCCATCTTTTCCAAAACACTGTTGTTACGAGCATTCTGTGTTTCCAGATCTTCAGTGTGTATGCCATATCTTAAGTATAATATTAAGGGGGTTATTTTGCCACCAACTCAACAGCCCAGAAACCAATATGGAGTTTTAAATACATCTGTGAAATCACTGCTTGTATGCATGACGTGCTCCATGAATACAAAAAGGGGTTTACAAAGGTCACAGAAAGTTGATTGCAGTATTTGGAGATACAATGGAAATAAATTAAAGGCTTAAATTTAAATTTTTTTTGAGTAGTTTGCTGCAGTAGGTATTTGATGCTGCATTTGGAACATGGCTTTTTCAGCCACTAACAGCTGAAAATAGCCAGTAGTAATTAAAATGCTAATACATATGTCATGGGTTGGTGAAATTGAATAAATGCTTCTTGGCCTTGGGAACTTCCATACTGAGGAAGAGGCCTGAGTATAATAAAACACCATGGAAAGACTAAGAAGTATTAAATATTTATATAGTACCTATTTTCCCTAGTTATTTGTATAGTATCAATTCCATACCATTATAAATGGACTCTGGTCAATATCATAATTTTGCTTACAAGAAATGATATCTCAATGACCACATTTCTGTGAAAATACAAGTAGATATTGCAAGCTATCTACTGTCTGAGTGCTGAAAAGAAATATACTCTTATTATGGGTACAGATTTAATATCTCATAAATGTAAATAGTCTGTCTTCATGCCTTTTATCTTACTTGATTCCAAGCATTATGCTTTCATTCAGTATGTGGTAAGGGATCCACAAGCTTTGAGAAATAAGTCTTCACAGAAGAACCAGAGTTGCCAGATCTAATTAGTATTATGCTCCTGGTCTCACAGCAGTGTCACTGAGCTGATTGCTGCCAGGCTCTTGGTTATGTAACACTGCAGTGTTGTGCTCAGCATTAGTACCTGGCTCTCTTCTTGCTTGCCAGCTCTTCACTCCTCCTTTGGAGGAGCTACAGACACATTGGACGTGTCTGCATCGAGAACCTGGAAAATAAAATAAGCCACTGGGGTAAGGAGATGCCCTGTGTTTTGTCTTGGAGTCTGGGAGATTGATTGCATTTGTTCCCATCTCCCTTGGCTTTGTCATCCCACAAATATGATAAACTCAGTGCTGAGCCCATCTTCTGTGTTTGGCTGCTGCTTTCCCTGGCGCTCAGCCAGCTTGCCCTGCAGAGCTTCTGGATCACTTTTGCCCTCAGCATGGTTCCACCAAAGTCAGGGCTATTATGTCTGGAGGTATTTTCTTCCAGCAAAACAAGGAGTTTGAGGAGCTGTTGACTCTAGATACTCTGTGCTTTGGGAAAAACCAATCTAGTCAGTGACTGCACAGTGACTTAAAAATATGAGTTACCTTCTATAAATCGTGTAAGTACCATTAAAGCTTCTCTTTTTTTCTAACTCAAAACAAGCCTAACTCATGTTGTAAAACCTTCATCCATCTCATGGATCTTCTCCCTTGGGCTAACAAGTGTCACTGGCAGAGTTTGGACAGAAAAGGTGAATATCTTAGGCCAGGATATACTAATATATTTGCACAGTGCTTGTTCTGCTTTCATTTTTCAATTGTGATACTCTCCTGGGAAAACATCCATTAGAATATGTTTTACTTGTTTTGGAACAGGAGCTCTTCTTGGGATAATTCCCTTTATTGCTATTGGACCATTTATTTTCTGAAAATAGGAAGGGAAATATCCATGTTAAACTTTTATTTCTCTGTTTCTGTCTCTAACCATGTACCTATCTCATAAATCCAGGTTCCTTCCTGAAATTGTGCAGGGCATAAGGAAAACATATGAAAATTTGTCCATTGGACAATCAACTAACTGTAATTACTGATTTCCCAAAGAAAAATTATATTTAAGACTTCAACTGATATTGTGGACAGTGAGTCACAAAGCGGTAGAATCTACATTTTAATATTTGAAATACTTCATCAGGAAAAAAAAATTTATAACACCAAATTATTTTATTTAGCAAAAAAAAAGGTTTCATTTTGTTTAGAGTTTCTGGTTGGAACCTTCTAGATTTTGTTTCATAGTAATTTTTTACTCTTTTCTTCAGTTTCATTATTCTTTCCTAAGGATGAAAACTTTGTATGGAGTGAGCAACTTGCCTTAGGGAGAAAATGGCTTTTTGTTTCATTTCAGAGTTGCCATATGCTGTCTCAGTGGAATTTGGATTTTAATGATGAAATGTTTTCACTTTCATGTGTCAGTGACGTTTGGAAGAAAGTTAGAATGTATGAAAGAAATGCAAATTCCAGATTGAGATGGAAAGGTATGAAAAAGAACATTGTTTTTAGAAGTCTGAGTCAACCTACCATGTATTGGTGTCCTGCCATACACTGTGGAATACTGAACATTTCTGCATAGAGAGAGGATGGATTCCTTTAAGGACAGCTGTTTACATGAGAATGGTTGTCAGAAAAATCTAATCATCGTGGTTTTCTTATTAGCAGAGCACTCGAGAAGTGTGTGGAAGGTGAATTACCTACTTGACTTGCAAACAATGAATAATTCAGTGTGAGCCAGAAAATCAAATGAATATTCCCAAATACTTTCTGTCTGCCTACAAAATAGACAAAAGTGAGAAAAGGACTGATTTGATTATTTAATACTTGCAGCTCTCCCAGTGAAGTGATTTATCCATCTGAAATAATTTGTGATCTTTTATAGTATTTAGTGAAATAATATTTAACTACACATTTCAAAGCACATTTCAGATACAGATTATTTGTATTTCACAAGTGCTGGAAAAAAATGTGGGAGGAAGAGGACCTTAAATTTTCCAAAAGGTCATACAGCAAAGCAGAGCTAAAGTAGGAGAAGAGAGAAGATCTGAGATATGCCCGATCTACTGTCTGGATGAAAAAAAAAAAAAAAATAGTTTGGATTACAGCCATTTGTGGTCTTTACAACACCTGGGCAATGAGAAAACTGAGATGAGAGCAGTGGGGAAAAAATAAAACCCAAGAGATTAGAGCAGATATTCTGATGCCCATAAGCCTTAGACAAAGGCCAGTGACATTAAACTGTAATTAGTTGTCTGGTGTTTCCATGTGCATGATTTGGAGGTGTGGGAGAAATTACTGTGCTAGAGGCCATCTAAGGATAAAATAATAACAGGATTGTATGGAGTCATTTGTCCCTAGGTTTAATCCTGAACCAGTAGTCCTGCCGCTGCTCCTGTCCTTTCTTCTCCCTGGCTCATTGCAGCTTTTACCAGGTACTTCCTTATTCTGGGTAAAACCAGCAGCAGATGGAGAAAACCTCTCCAGCATTAATAGAGATTTGAGGGAGCTGACGTCATGCTCAGGAGACTTTAACCTAAGTAACATTTTTAAGATTTGCTGTTTTCATTCTTTGCTGCCAAGTGAACAACTTGCTTTTTGCATAAGCTATGCACAAGTTGTTTGACTGAATGTGTTTTAGTTCATGTATCTAAAATATATAGGTGCAATGTTTCCCAGAAGGTAAAATCCAACAGTCCCTTGCCTTTGTATTTTCAGATGAAAAGCAGCAGAAATCCAGGCAACTGTGTGTCTTTGTGCTACCTTAGACCTGCTTTAGACTATACTACTGACCCCAAACTTGTGCTAGTCGACTGGGGAAGGTATGGTTTGTTAGAGAGATGTATCAGTGATTTCTTAGCAATTGGAGTTACATGGGTGTTACAGGTTTTTATTATAATATTTGCTCATGGAAATTGGAGATCTCCTGGATCTCTGCAGGTAGGAAGCTGGCATTTAGCTCTTTGCAGTCCTCCTGCCCCAGCTGCCAGGAGCATCATCAAGACCAGGGATCTTCTTGGGTCTGATGCCATACTGCAGCACTGCCTCCAGGCCCAGGTTCTGTTGTCTTTGAGTGCATTACACTCTAATGGAGATGGAAAATGAAATGATAAATAGCTTTTGTCCCCTTTGTGAAGTGATTTGAAACCTCTTTTAATATGTTTTGCTTGATTAAAACAGCAGCTGCCTGCTCAGCCTGACTAGAGGAGCTGGTGATTTTAATGAAAGACATGATGAATAATATGCTTAAGATTTATGTGGGGTTTTTGTCAAGTCCTGAGTTAAATTGAGAGGAAACATGTGAGGGGGGAATAGGAGACAACTTTTTTCAGTTATGCCTTTATTTTTTTTTCCTTGTGAACGTTGACAATAGAATAGGTGGTTTGTTTTCTTTTCAGCCCTGCTTTCTGTAATGACCTCAGGTCAGTTTTTCTGAGCAATAAAGTAGCTTTCAAGGACTGTTTTCATGAGATCTCAAGAAAAAAAAAAACCAACAAAATAACCATCTGCTTTCTTCCTTCTTGACCAAGCCATGATCTCAGTTACATGCTCGTATAAGGTTATGCTTTCATCCTCTCTAAATGTTGCCTGCTTTGGGAATTAATATAAAGGGAAAAAAAGTTGCCTTGGACAGTTTTCAACACCTGCAGGGACCTGTGAAGTTTGAGTTCAGCTGGAGGGAGGCTTTGAACAGTGTTTTTCCTTGGAGGGTTGGTGTTAAAAACAAGAGACAGGCATTTCTCCAGTTTGCAGCAGTGAAAATCAGAAATAATCTCACTGAAATAAAGAAGTGAGTGTGTATTTACTCTTGGGCAAGAGGAGGTGCAACCTGGGTCTATGGACTTCTGGAGAGCTGAATCTTTGCCAAGAAGCTACTACCAAATGCACACTGTTCTTCCACTGTAGAGGTTCAGCTGATTTTTTTTCCACTGTGATGTTCTAGAATTTAACTATTCCTGACTTCTCCTTCCTGAGTGTGTGTTCCTTTGACACCATTCCCACCTTTTTTTGTTGTTGTTGCTGGTGTTGGGATAGGGAATATTATTGAGTTTTAAAAAGTTCGTTTTAAGCCAGAGAAATACCTGGAGTTCATTTGAAATTCAGTCCATGGGTTGAGTTGTAACAAGAGAGAATGACAGTAACAGCTGGGTTGACCTTCCCAGAGAGGAAAGTAAGCAATGATGAGACGCCCTACCCAGAAGACACCAAGGAAGTTTTCGGTCCTTTTCACAGATTCCAGAGGCTTTTTCTGGTTTCTTTTTTGTTCAGGTTTCCCTGTTTTGCAGAACACGCCTATTACCCTCAGTCTTATAAAATGACATTTTGAGCCAAGGCATTGGCAGTTTCATTCCTTTTGTAATTCTGCTGTTGGCACTGCTTTGTTCATTTTTCTTTGGTGATGGTCATTTGTAGCTACCGCTCACCTTGCCCTTAAAGGAAAGGTGCAGAACAAAGGGCATCATCTCTGATGTCATTACATTGGTGAGCACTTCCAGAGTCTATGCTTCTGTCAATTAGCACTGGATGCTTTACACTTCTTCGATCCCAAGACACATGGGACTTTGTATCCTGGTTCCAGTCTAGGCATCTCTTCAAATTGCCATGAAGTGAATCCTTCTGCTGCAATAGTTTATTTTCCCAGAACTCCCTTCTGATGCTCTGGGAAGTTCTAGTAATCTCAAGACACCTCTTGAATGGTTGCCATAATACAAATAATTTCTGGCTTTTTGGAAATATGGAGAGCCCCTAAATATGTGTGCAACAGGCACTATTAGTATTAATCAGAGATTCATCACTTGTCTTACAAAAGAAATACGTGTGAGATAAGGGAAGCTTTTCTGTTGAATTTTTATACTGTGGAAACCATAACGTGAATTTGGTCTCAGAGTCTGGACACAAAGAGTGATTTCCATAGAATTTGCATGCAACCTTTTTGATTGCCTGCAGGGGGAATCCTGAGCAAATTATTTTCTTCCGTGATTTGCTAAACATTTGTCTCATTGGAAATAAACTAGGAAGAGAAAGAAGTATATAATGAAGATAGCAATGTACAGGAGTCCGTGGAAATTTTCGGTGATAGACTAAACCCTAAATATGCTTTTGATTTTTTCAGTCCTTTGAGGTACGGGCTTCTTTCAATGAGTGTGAATAGAGAAGTCCCTATTAATATTAATGGAGGTTATGTATGTGCACTGGGAGCAAAATATACCCCAAAGTCTAATTATTTTATGCTAATAATGGAACTGAAGAGATACTTCCTCTTGCCTGGCCAAAAAAAAGCAGCAGTAGTTCAAAGAATTTTCAGCAGGGTAATGATTGTATCACTTCATTTAAACCAGCCTCTGTTCTGATCCAGTGGGAACTAGGGGAAATTCTGGTAGCAAAATCCCTGCTAGTGCACATGCAACTACAGTTAATAATGAGTTTTGTAGTCTTCAGGAGCCACTTTTCATTGCTCTAGTCAGTGGATAAATAGAGGGGCTTGTGACAAATCTGAACCACTTGGATGGTCTGGTCCCTTGAAATCAAGGCAGAAACCCCTTTGCCTCTAAGATTTTTAAAAATAATTTTAATTTTGCAAATGTGCTTTAGAGAGAGGCTTGGCCAGCAGTCTGTGGGACAGGCTGCTAGAAAACATGGGCAAGGATATAAAAAGCCTCTCTGCTGAAGTGGGTATTGAGAAAATCCATAAAGAATATTCGGACCCCAATTCTGTGCCTTAGTATTGAAGAATGGTTTGGGTTGGAAGGGACCTTAAAGCTCCAAAGCCCCTTGCCCTGAGCGGGGACACCTTCCAGTAGACCAGCTTGCTCAAAGCCCGATCCTAACTGGCTTTGAACCCTTCCAGACATGGGCATGCCTTGTGCTGCCCTGTCTCTGTGTTGTCATTGAGGAGAGTTTCCTCTGGGATGAACTCTGAGCATATTAATATTGTCTCAGTTTCACAGGTTTTTTCTTCTGTGTTGGCTCTGCTATGCTTGGGTCAGCTCTGTGTCTCTCTCCCTGCATTGTTGGCCCCACCACTGCACTGTGTTAGCTCTCCTGCCTCCCGTTTCATACTGGATGTGAGCCCTGTGCCAAATTGCTCATCATCTCCTTGTCGAGAAAAGAACTCGAGGCTTTTCCTGGGGTAATATGGGTTCAGTACACTTCAATCTGGCAGTGTTCAAGATGAGCACTGGACAGTTCAGAAGTTCAGGGGCAGTATGGTGCTGTTGTGCCACTCGATGGCAGCCAGCTGCTGGGACGAGGTGGGAAGAGTGCCCTGGTGTGGATTTTCCTGCCTTGGTGCTGGGCAACCAAGCTCTGCAACTGTGCTCTGCAGGCTCCAAGGCTGGAACTGAAGGAGAGCATTTGACAATTAAAAGACAGGATTGTGTATATATACTCTGATGTACGTATCTTGACAAGGGTCAAGCACAATCCTTTGCAAGTGTCTAAACAAAAACTAGTTTGGATAAAGTCAGAACAGTAGCACTCTGGCTGTTTCATTCCTTTTTGTAAGCCAATCTCTTACTTCCCATTTTTTCCTACCTTTCCTCTTATTACAGAAATTATTCTGTGGAAATGATTCTGTTTTGATGCTTCCTGCATGGCAGATGGCTTGTCCCTGGCAGCTATACTCTACTAACCCAGTGCTGTACAGCAGTGATAAATAAATCTTTGCAGATTTTATTGATGTGGTTTGTGATGGTCATCCATAAACCTCTGAATCTAGGAACTGAAAAAGTGCAATTGCAACCTGCACAGCTCAATCAGTGTAAATCATTAGTAGTTTCCCACTGGGCTGGGAAAGGCATGCATGAGAGCAAGCTCCTGTGTCCTTTCTGTCCTGTGTGTTATGGTGATAAAATAAAGAAATAGCTGTGCTGTAAACAACTGCTCTGCTTTTGGGTGCATGAGCAGATATGTGAATGTCAGCAGCAGCATAATTGCAGTTTTCCCTCTGTCAAACACTGCCTGGCTTCTGTTTTGTGTCTGGCTTCTACTTATGACATTTCCTCAGAGAAGACATTGTGCAGCCTATGTAATGTCCACCAGACAGCACTTTAGGAAGATCAGTGGTTTGCGGTTCGTTATCTCATTTCCACTGTAATAGCAGCAGAGCTCTGAAGGTGTTACAAAAGGACAAGAAAGGCTCGCTAGTATAGCACTACCACGCATGTGAATATTGAAGTTTAAGTGTTACAGGTTTGAAATATTAGAATACACTTACACTTCTTTGGCAATTGTTGCTATATCACTCCGGGCTGTCAGCTGTGTGAAAATAGCCTTTGTTCTTGATTAAAGCTAAATGGACCTCCTGCAGATGTCATTACCACCTGGCTGGGAGGTGTCGACAGCAGTGGGCAGTAATCCCTGTTAGCAACCTGTCAGCATGGTGCTGTGGGGACCTGAGTCAGAGCAGAGACCACAGGAGCTGCTGGAGGAGGATGTGGCTGGTTGTGGTGTCATCTTCTGTGCAGAAGTGCTCCCTTTCATGGTAGCCAAAACACCTCTTCGAGAGGTCTTCTCCCCAGCTTTAAACTGCATCATTTGCTCACAGAGCAGGAAAAGCAGGGGAAGGAAAAATTGTATTGAGCAATGACAGTGCAGAAGAGGTTACAAAAGAGAAGAATTATATTCTGCAGGGAACTCTCAGGGTTGCAGCTGGGAAAAAACGATCAAAAGGCATGTGATGCACTTTCTGGAAACCAGTTTTGAGAAAGCCTGGATTCTACATGGTGGAGCCAACCTTTACTTCACTGTCACCTCGTGACTCCGGGTTTTGAGGACCCACAACTAGTTTTGAATAACTCTTTGAATTCAGAGTTTTTTAATTTAGATCGGATTGATTTTCAGCTTAGTTTGTGCACTGCATGTAGGACAGCAGCACTGACACCAGTCTGCCTGCCTTCCCTCCCAGAGCTGTGATACCTTTTTTATTCTGGGAAACTGCTCTTCAGCTGAGATTCTGGCAATAATTTTGTGTGAAAGTATTTCACTGCCACTGGATTCGGTATGGCCCAACTGTTCAGAAGGTGCAGAGGAAGCTGAAGTAAACTTTTACTCTAAACTCTACAATATGAGGGAAGTTCCAAACAGCTCCAGCCATAGTTACCATGACTGAGTGCTGTCAGTTGGTTTGGGGGCCAACTGTATAAAAATGTCTGGGGTTTTGACTCAGGAGGGGTTTAGAAATGGAGTACATGTGAAGAGCAAAATAAATTACATAAAGGACAGGGCAACAGGCAGCTCTTGGATGAGTGGGACATTATGGCATATTTCCTGTAGCATGGAAGGAGGGTAATCCATGCCAGTAATTCTGTGCGAGAAAATGCATGTTATATTTTTCAAAGCAGATGTTTCAAGGTGAGTGATGAGCTATTTAGATGAAATTTGAGTGGGAAGGAGGCTGTGGGGAATGAAGTGGAAGTATGATGAGTTATAGCAAAGGTCAGAAGCTGGCTTTTAAGTGCTAAATCACTTTGGCGACCAAGGGGTATATTTTCAGCATATGCTGCAGACTTAGTTTAAGGTCTCATCCTGCTGACTTTAGTTTCCCTAAACTTTACCTCCACAGGTGTATTGCAAGGCAGTTCTATCTGTATGGAGTACACTGAACCTTAATGTCTGTAAAGCAAATTTGTGTCTTCAGAAAGGAAATACATGAAGTTAGACATAAAGCTGCTACAGGTGGTGCTTTATGGCTCCAAATGTGTTTGGGCATTAGCAAAAGTATTCCCACATTTACAAGAAGTCTCTTCTGTGTTAGGGTGAGTCTAGGGTACACTTCAACAAAAAGAATGACTTTACCTTTTGGTTGAGTCTTCCCATACAAACCAAATTGAGCAGATTTATCTCCAAGTGGTATGTTCTCATAGTCCCCACTTATCTGGAGACTTGCTTTGTGAAATAAATTAACTTAAAATCAACAGAGTTAGAGGCATCTTAAGCTTGTGAGCACTCCCATTCTCTCGGGATGTATCAGATATTCATTGCTTGTGTGGAAGCAGCAACTGTACTAATGGAATCACTAAAAAGGAGGTTGTATAAAGGTGGATTGTGTAGTGCATATCTCCTAATAGGACCCGTGAGTTGTGGAGTAGGAGGGAAGTCCATTGTTGGATGACTGCCCAGGGGTATAAGAAATGGTCTGAAGTTACAAGTGAGGACAGAGAGAATAATTAAATTAGAAGATTCAGTGTCATGTGAGCATCTCTGTTCTTGGTATTGCACAGACACAGCCAGAAAGTTTGCGATCTTAAAGGTGCTCTGGGCCTGATTCCCATTTAAACTAAGACCCTTTTATACCACAGAGATGGTATAATATAACTTAAGCCTACTCTGGTTTTCACCTCAAAGGTTAATGGTGGCCTTTGTAATAAGTAAAAATCACTCCACAAAAAGACTCGTAGTATTGAGGAAGAAGAAGAAGAAGGCAGAGTTTGTTGTTTGTTGTTTTTTCCAAGCATGATGTTTTAAGAAAATCATATGTGCAGTTCTTGGCAAAGGAATGTACGAGAAAGTTTCTGCAAGTCACAGTTTTCCTAATTTTGCAGCCAGGGAGGATCTGCAGTTGATAATGGCCTATATACACAAGGTCCAATTTTCTTCTCTGTCACCAGGCATGGTGTTTATACCCACACTGAGGGGTGATTATTCTGATTGATTTGGAAAGGCTGATCATTTCTGTGACCCATGTAACTGGTGAGACAGCAAAGTGCAAAATTTACCCACAAGCTGCTGATAAAGTGTCCCTGTGGTTTGCAGCTCTACTGGAAAGACTAATGTATGTGGTTATAGCCCAGCTCCAGGGAATTTCTTCCTTACAGAGATCTTTGATTTTGTAACTGAAGTGGCTGTCCTGCTGTCTTGCAATAAGACACTGAATAAAATATAATTTAGTCTTTTTTTTGTGTAATGTAGAATAAGAAGCAGTTTTTCATTCCTTTGGAAACTTCTTAAGATTTCAGAAATGCTCTTGCTCTCATGCTGGCTCGTCTAAGCAGTGGAAAAAAAAATTGGAAATAGATTTCTGAGAATAGCCAGCACCTATGATAGTGTAGATCCTGATATGGCCCTCTTGCCAAACTGAGGAGAGTTTGCTTGTTCTTGAGGCAGTGCACAGAATATTAATATATGCTGGGCTTTTTCCTCTGTCTCATTCTTTCCCCTTAATAAATTTTATCCTGGGGCAAAAAAATTTGGCAGAGAGGGCATGATGCCATGAAAATCTGTTTTACCAAATTGGCATTTTCCATTGCAGACCATCCATATTCAGCATTGATTTTACGTTGTAGCCTGACCAGCTCACTTGCATTTCAAAGTAGAAGCTGGAGGAGCTATTGATTGCTTAGCTGAACAGGTTGAATATGATCTGCAGTCTCTTCTTACACATTGATTCCCTGTCTCTTTACTCACTGTTTCCTGAATTTCACTGAACTGTGAGAGGCCTGCTAAATGGACAAAAATATTGATTTCTTTTCCCCCTCTTTTATTTTTGAAAGCTCCTTATTTACCAAGAACTGTACTAATATCAGGAAAACAAAAGGTCACCAAAAAAAGGCAGAGGGAAGGCAGTTCTTATGTATTTTTTAAAAAAACATATGAACTTAGTTGAAACTGGAGTCCTTTAAGTTGTGTTTCCATCAACAAAGGTTAATTGCCTGAGTAAAACCTTTGAACTCAAGCTGTTCAGCTTTATATTTTACTATTGTCTGATGGATGATGAACTTCTGGGGTGGTTTCCTAAATGGCTGTACCTCTGGTGTTATGATTTCCTGTGATTTTTGCAGAAAAGGTAATAAACAGTCCCAGCTATGCCAGGATTTCCCGTGGAATGCAATCAGTAAGTCTTTTGTTAGAGGTCCTGGTACAGGGTTTTGTTCTTGTTTTGTTCACCCAGATGTCTGGATGCTTTGCAATGCCAAGTCCAGAGGGACAGAGAAAAAGTTCAAGGAGCACAAGCTGGAGTCAAGTCAAAATGGGAAGGCATACCAAGAAGGATCACTGGGGACAGCATAAGGGTCCAGAGAATTATCTGCTTATGATCTGTGTAAGCTTAGAAGTGTTGGGGCTGGTTACAGAAAGGATAAACCTAGAACTGGTCCAGAACATCCAAGTGTAATAATAAAAACCACCCCATCAGGTCCTTGATATGCAGTGACACTGTTTCAACTAGTAACAAAATAATAAAGTAAAAGCAAGGTAGAGGGATGGCTAAAAACAATGAAAAGTATATCTATTCTACAGGGAACATTATTTTTCCTAGAAATCAAAGCAGTTCTCATGCTGTCTGTGCTTGTCATTATGAAAATAGCCATTTAAAAATACATAAACCAAGAGTGATATGAGTATTTTATAGAAAGACATGTGTTTTTGCTTTAACGAAATCTTTGGAATTGAAAAAAAGTGTAAAATTCTTCATCTGTCCTTTGCTTAGAAATAGTGGGGAAAGTTGTGTTGACAAACTTCCAAGTTTCTAAGGACTTGTACTCTACCAGCTGCTACATCTTTGCTATAGGGCAAGTCCCTGTACAAAACACTCCCCAAGGATTAATGGATACAGCTAGAAGAGGCACTTGGAGACGTTGTTATGAATAATCCTCCAGAAACACCTACGTTTAGCAACAGAGACTCGTTGCTAGGTATGGAGAGATCCAGGAGAGCCTTTGAGAGTCATTAGCTTGCTTGAGAGGAGCAGTTCTCATTTTATTAGTGAGTATAGGATGCTCAGTGACACTCACAGGCCCCCTGATATCCCTGCTGGTGCTTTCTGGTCCGCAAAATGGGCTCAGGAAGTTTGAAATCCAGCAGATGGATCCAGCTATGTCACAACAAAAGGCATTAATTTTCTGCATTGATATGTGTAATGGGTTTACCTTGGCCAGATGCCAGGCACCCACCAAAGCTGCTCTCTCACTCCCCAGCAGGACAGGGGAGAAAAAATACAATGAATGGTTCATGGGTTGAGATTAGGACTGGCAGAGATCACTCATCAAATACCAACACCAGTGGGCTGTAATTAGAGATACAAATTGAATTTTAGACGCTAACAAAATCAGAGCAGGATAGGGAGAAGTAAAATAAATCGTTAAGAACACCTTCCCCCCACCCCTCCCTCCTTCCCAGCTCTACCCCCTACTGCAGTGGTGCAAGGAGACAGGGAATGGGGGTTGTGGTCAGCTCATCACCCGTGGTTTCTTGTGCTGCTCAGGGAGAGGAGTTGTTCCCCTGCACCAGGATGGGTTCCTCCCTCAGGAGAGAGCTCTCCATGAACTTTCAGCATGAGTCCATCTCACAGACAGCAGCTCCCTGCACACTGCTGCAATGTGAGTCCATGCCATGGGCAGCAGTCCTGTGCAGAGTGCTGCAGGGTGGGTCACTGTTCCATGGAGTGCAGTCCTTCAAGGCCAGGCTGCTCCAGCGTGGGCTCCTCTCTCCATGGGCCTCCCAGGGGGTCCCAGGCTCCTCTCAGGCACCCAGCTGCTCTGGGCTGGATCTCCTGCAGGGGCTGAGGTGGATCTGTGCGTGGCCATGGATCTCCGTGGGCTGCAGGGCACAGCTGCTTCCCCATGTCTGCACCAGGGGCTGCAGAGGAACCGCAGCTCCTGTGCCTGGAGCAGCTCCTGCCCCTCCTTGTGCACTGCCCTTGGGGTCTGCAGGGCTGCTCCTCTCATACTCTCACCCCACTCTTCTCTGGCAATTCCAACTGCACAATAACTTTTTTTTTCTTTCTTCTTCAGTGTGTTATTACTGAGGTGTTATCACCATTTCTGATTAGCCCAGGTTTAGGCAGAGGCACATCCATCTTTGGAGCCACCAGGGATTATTGGTTCTGCTGGACATGAGGGAAGCTTCCAGCAGCTTCTCACAGAAGCCACCTTTGCAGCCCCACTGCTACCAAAGCCAGGCCATTCAAACTGGCTGAATGGAGCTTAGCAGCCTCACCACCCCTGGTTATTGGTTCATTTACAGAAATGAGCTGTCCCCATTGCCATTTAAAAATGAATCGATTTTGCTCAGTTCATCTGACTGGTTGCACTTCAAGTAGATCTGTACTTTCTTTTTGCTTCAATGTTATTTTATTTTGTAGTGGAAAGTCACACAAAACTCGGTTATTTTGTGGCTTTAACAAAAATATAGAATGTGAGATGGGTGCTCCTCTCTGACATTTTATTTCCCTAATATATGCATCTCTCTTATGCAGATGGAGTAGATAGTACAGTTAAATGTCTTTGTGTTTACTTAGAAATCAGAGGTGAAAAAGATATACTCAGTAACTCTGTATAGGGTTTAGGAGCACAGGGATGTCATTTATGGATAATACCCCTAAAAGCTGCTTTATGTACATGCTGTCCCATTCTCAGTACTTTGTAAAGGGTTGGGTGTGCAGATCATTGGCTCCGTTGAACTTTTCTGTATCTCACTTTTGTTGCCACCATGTTTCTTTGGATGTCAGAAATTAATGCTGCCAACGGTCAGGACAGCTTTCCACTCTCTGAATGTGGTTTATTTGATGGTACCTTTGTGCATCTGGACACACTGCTCCAAACCTTGTTCAAGGGATGTTGATCTTCAGTGCATTTTATAGGCCTTGATTCCAACCACCAGCCTGACTTCTTCAAAAACAAAGGCTATCAATTTCCACTTCTTTCTTCACCCTCTGGACCAGACCTGTATTGACCCTAAGGCTTTAGAGAAAACGAACCATTACTTCCTTTGATTAATCAACTCTCTGCTATGTGCTTGTTTATTATTTTTTTAAAAAAAACCCCACAACATGCCTATTTGATGTCATCACTTGGGACTGCCTTCTTCCTCTGGAATTTGACTCAAATTCTCCTCTTTTGAAGTTCTTGATATTTGAAAGGTTCAGGTTGTGGGTACTGTTCCACTTTTGTACACCCACTGGTATAATTTAGTAAATCTGTCATTTATGCTCAATAGAACAGAGTCATTTAACTGCAGGATCTCATCAATGCAATTAACCCTGTTCCATCAAAACAAGGAGCTGATTGTCTTGGCATTCATGGGAGCAGAGATCATAGTTGAGTGCTGCAATTTCTGGCCCTCCCAGAGCAGTACTGCAGTCAATTGATTATTTTCTTAATTGGTTTTGCATCAGTATCCTGCTGGTTTGTTATCATCCAAGTGACTTTATGCTCCATGCCTAAGTACAAGTATAGTAAAAATCAATACTTGCAACTTTCTTTTCCTTTGATATATGACCTTCATTCTGCTTGCAACACAACTAGTTCATGATTTAGTCCTATGCTAAGAAAGAGGATCCTCAAATTCTGATCTGTATTTACTCTTGTATCCTAATGAAAAAGAAATAATTAAGAATGAAATAAACAAAAATCTGTCATTGTAGGTAAATAAGCCTGTTTTTGAGATGGTAAAATTCATGCTATTTTTAGTAAGAAAATCTTGTTGCTTCATTAGGTTTTAATAAATATCATACTTTAAAGGCTTCAGTCACTTAGTGACTATTATCAAAAGCCTGAGTCCTCTAAATGCTGCTTTTCCTGCTTCAGTTAGAGAAACAAGGCTTTAAAAGATGGCATGAGGTTGCATTGTGTGTGGGATTGAGGGTTGAATGTCACACAAGCAGATGGGATTATGGATATGGGAATGTTTTCCAACACTTTTCTGCTGTTGGACGTGCAGACATTCTCTCTTGCATGTGTTTTTGAAACCATGATGTGGTACTTAATGCACTTGTATTACTGATGCCTGGGGCAGGCCTTCTCTTCTTTCAGAAGAAAACCATGAAATAGAAGCAGAGTCAGATGCAGTCCCTCTCCTGATGGAGACTAGATATGAAAGCACAAATTTCCTTCTTGGAAAAAAAAGCATTTTTCTAATGTAGATACCCAACTGGCAAGAAGACTGGGATTTTGCTGAGGCAGCTGTGTGCAGCCCTAAATAGGCAGCTTTCCACTCAGATCATTGGATTTGAATTATGATTTTCCAAGTTTCTTTGGGGATCTTTTTTCTGGAGTATATGGATGTTACCTGTTCTTGGGTTCGTTGCTTTCTAAACACATTGTGGTGAGGAGAAAGGCAAGTTCTTACCTTGTGCTAGTTAAGATCATGCCACAAGGTAACTGAGGCAATTTGTAGCTCATGGGAGAAGCTACCAAGGCCTTTTCCAAAACTTTAAACTCTTTTTTCAACAAAAATGCCTAATCTTTTCCGGATTCGATTGTATTGCTTACTGTCATTTGCAAATACGACATTTGTTTTTGTCATGAAAAATAGGTCCCAGAATTTCTGAGACTGTTCTGTCTGTGGATGGTGACATCTTAATGCCCTTTCTCCAAGTGAAAGTTGTTTCAGAAAACAGCTACAGAGTAGCTTCAGTTCAGTGAACATTATACCTCTTTGAGGTGTGTTATTTCCTTGTCTCAGGAAATTATAATGTTATGTGAAAAATACATTATGTTGTATGGTGAAGATAGAACAAATGAGATAGATGAGATGATTCTGAAGAGGGAAAACAGCCTGTACTATTTCTGCAAATTGCTCCCCTTCTTCTTCCCTGTTGTCTTAAAGACAAGCCAGGGCTCCTCAGCATTGCTTTTTAGTTAGTAGAAATGCTTTCGTACTAAATCCTTATTCAGTGCCTTAAATGGAGCAGGTCCTGCAGAGCCAGCAAGCTGACGTGGGAGCACAAACGCCTGAGATCTTTTTCTCTGGCATCCCTCTGAGTGGGACTTGTCTTCTGTTCCCAATTATGCTCTGTGGTGACAGCTTGGGGTTTGCAGTGGCGAGCAGAGAGTAGGGAGGGGGGAGGCAGAGTGACAGGTGATCGCTCTGTTGTCTCCATGGCATCACTGAGCTTCATCTTAGAGCTGTCAAACATTGTGCTTAGACCTTTGTTTGCTCTCTACAGTGACCTGGTGCCACAAAGTACACCTTATTATGAGTCCTGCTTAGTCACTGTCCTCTTACCAGCTTATTTCATATTAGGTTTTTTCTTTGCTTTCAATCCGCTCCATTTTTAATGAACCTGCACAAGTGTTGGGAACACACATAAAAATGAAAGCACCAATTCAGTATTTTGCCATTTGGTGCCTTTAGTTAAGGAGCTAAAATTCATACAAGTGGGTTGTTAGAAATATTTGGCACTGCCTTTTCAGGCCATGCTTCGCCCCATCCTGCTCATTGTGAATTGGTATTCGGTTTTCAGGGTTCTAATGAAGCCATATAGCTATGAGGAAAACAGCTTTTAGCCCACATCACTTGGATACCAGTTTCATCTCTGTCTTAGACACCTCACTGAGCACTGTCTCTTATGCTCCTGCTTTAATTAACTGAGACAGATACCTCCAAGAATGACTAAACCCACCTAGAATATGATTGAACCCTTGGATGAATTTCTCTGTTGATTTTGACTGACACTATATATATGAGTTGCTATGACACAGCAGTGTAACTCAAATATATGCATTTTTAATCCAAAATACTAAAGCCACACATGTGGAAGGGGCTCTCTGGGTTATTAGATTTATTTAATAACTGTGCATTCTTTTCAAGAGTATGCCTAAGTAAATGTTAGGGTGCCTTCTTGCCACACCTCAATGTGTACTTATTTTATGGTTTTAAGCATTCCTCTTTGATCAAGAAGGCTAGATTTTTTTTTTTTTTACAATTATATTTTGGGACTCTTCATGCTGTCTTGTTTCCAGGTGTTAGGCTGAAGAGTACCAAATGAGCATGCCAAAGCTGACAGCACTTTTGCAAGGTCTGTGAATATGTTAGCACATGTTACAACTCCAGTTACAACCACTGAGTGGTCTCATTTAAGAATTCTTCTTGACATGGGTACAAATAAGGTGATTACAGTCTGACATTTGAAGTTCCTGCCTCCAAAGATATTAGCGTGTCTAACTTTTCTTATATTCTGCAGTGCTTGCTTAAATGTTTTGTGGATTTGCTGTGCATAAAGAAAAGGATTTCTAAAAAACTGTGATGACTTGGGTTTTATAACCTGTATTTTCACATCCTACTTTCTGCCAGTGTGGTCAGTTTAGTGGCTTTTTTTTTTGCCATATAGATTTTCTTGCCAGTATATTTATTAATCACTTATTTATTGCAAGGATAATCCATGAAAGTAGATCACTTTACAAGACATTTTGAGAGCCTCAGGAGTATGATAAAAGCTCACAACACCAGATTTTTTTCTCCCAGAAAATTTCTTCAGCAGGAAAGGCTATCTAATAATCTGATAATGCCCTGGATAAAAATCTGAAAAAGTAGAACTGTGGTTGAGACCTGCATCCTCATTTTATCAAATGTCTACAGCTTAGAGCTGTGATATATTTGGAATGAGTTAAATAATTTTATCTTCTATTTTGGTGGCAATGAAAAATACAACTGTGACAAGAAGATCCATGATAATAACGATGCCTCGATGGGGGCTTGTGGGAGATAAGGAAAAGCCTTAATCCTGTTCGCTCTTGCTCACCAGGAAGCATTCTGGGAGATGTCATGTAAGCAGAGAATGGGTTGTGTGACTGATGGGTGAAGGCTGTGTGATCTGGGCAGTGGCTGGATGGATAGCTGTGTGATCAGTGGTGTCACATGGGCAGACAGCCAATCCTGCTTGTCCCGCCTAGGTGGAGAATATAAAAGGGCTTGGTTTTTTGCAATGAAGAGATTTCCTTCAAACCAGCAAGGAGGTTGTGTCTTTGTTCCCCAATGCCACAGGGGCTCACTCTTATGCTGATTGCTTGGTGTCTAAAACGTGTTCCTAGCTGAGCTTTTCTGCAAGTAGGACACTCTGGGGGAGTCTCTTCCCTTCACAGCTGTTATTGTAGTCCTGGAGCTTTCTACCACTTTTTAAATTCTGACTGGAATCACTCACTGGTTCAGAAGTTGCCAGTGAAAGACGCAGACACAAATAGTGTGATTTTATAACCTTTATCTCTCATGAAAACAAGTCTAAAAAGCCTCTTTATGTGTGGTCAAGAATGCTGAATTAAAGATGTAAAAATTACCCCGTCCAGGTGAGGAAAGCTGTGCAACAGGAGGGCTTCAGCAGAAGGAAGCGAGGATATAGAGACATCAATGACATTGACATCAACATGAATGATCCTTTATTTACAAAGCAGTGGTACCTGGTAAGTTTTGAGAGAAAATCACTGTAATCATAACTACATAATTGTTATTCAAGCCATTCTGTGCGGTTGCAATGTTTTACAACAGTTCTTTCCAAATGCACCATGAGGACTTGGGAATGGATCCAAGGCTCTGCTGTGTTGTTTTTAATTGTACCCTTTTTATATTGGGAAGATCCAGCACATTTCAAGAGATAAATTTCATTTCAGTCAGTAGAAAGATCCTTAGAAGGCTTGAAAGAGAGCTGTAATGATGTCCTTTGGGCATTGCTGGTGTGCTGATGTGACCTCTAAAACTGCATATGATTTGTGTATTTGAGCTGCTGCCAGGTAAAATATTGTTATGGAATTATAACAAAAGATTCGAGTGTATCCGGTGGTTAAAGCTGAGGTTTTTCTTATGGAAATTTGAATATAATTTCTTCTGTCAAAACCAGAACAGCTGAAAACTGCTGAATTTTGGCTTAAGCTAATGTCAAAGGAAATTAATATTTTGCTAAATTGTTTCATTTTTTATGTGTCATATTTTTATAGGGAGAAGTCCTTAGGCATAAAAGAAAAAACTATATTTTCACTTCAAAGTGAAATGATATTTTTTTATTTAAAATGTTGATAAAGTAATTCTGGTCAGTTTTATTGTTGCAACATATTTATGATGAAATACTCAATAAATGCAGTACTGCCTTGTTAATTTAAGAAATGCATTTTTACTTAAGAGTAATGTTTTTTTCTCTTAATCCATTTCTTATATTTCATGAATCCATTCAATATGGCTGCAGTTTTGTTTTCCTAAGGCGAGAGTTTTCAAATGAATGGGGGCACATTGGCATGGATGAGATTTTATCCTTGATGAGTTGATAAACTAAAGTGAGAATTAATTAACTTATTTTCTGGTAGTTAATAAAAATGTTGCAGTGATAAAAATAACAAAAATTTAGAAAGCTATACAGGAAGCTTGCTTTCAAGAAGGAAGTATTTCCTGCTCATAAAAAAGTACTCTGTAGAATCCATTGATGTAACTTTTTTCCTGGATTGATTCACTGGCCTGACATGTTTTAGTAGAAAAGTCCTTTTCTGGGGTCCAAAAGATTCGGTGTTTAACCAAATCTTATAAACCACAAATAATTGAATTTTGCCAGTGTTGGGTTTTTTCAGGTTTTTTTTCTTTTTTTTTACTGCAGCATTATTGCAGTAGATATGATTGTGTACAGATGTGTACTCCAAAAGAAATGGGAAATATTTTCTGTCCCAAAGACATAAAGGAAAAACCAGTGGCTGTGGAAATATGTCAGTTAAGTAAAAAAAGCTGTTTTTCTTTTTTCACTGATCTATTAGATTAACACTGGTCAAGCAGATGGGACTCCTGGACTTGACCTTAATGTAGCTGAAGCATGGGAGCTGGGATACACAGGGAAGGGAGTAACCATAGGAATTATGGATGATGGTAAGTGAAGACTGAGTGCTAATTTAATACTTTTAAGTAGACTTTTTTCCATGTAATTGAAGTAAAAAAAAAAAAAAGATTAAAAAGTAATAATTGATTGTTTATAGTGGTGAGACTAGCAGCTTCCGTAAACACTTTGAGATCTTCAGGGAAAATATGATACAAAGATAAGGGGTACTGAAGTGTGGATATCCAAGCATTAAAAGTAGTTTGCAATTATTACTCAGATATCTTCCAGGGCACACTATTAAACCTAAGGAAAAACTGCTCTTGATTGCTGTAGGCAGTGACTGGGCAATGTAATTGCTGTGCAAGAAATACTTAAGAAAACGTTTTTTGGATTACATTCTTTTCAAAGTCATAGTTGATAGCTGAAATAATTAAACACTTTCATGCTGAATGTCATAGATATATTGCTAATTTGAGACTAAGTTCAGGAAAGATGAAGATAAAACATATAGCTGAAGTTACAGCTGTTCTACTTATGGGTTCTTTCTGAAGTACAGGAATTCCATGCAGTCTCTCAACACTCCTCTTTGGGATAAATTTGGAATATTTTCTTTTAATAGGGGCTGAATAGTATTAAAAATAAATAAAATGTCTGGATCCACATATGATTTCTAGGGTCAGCTGGGATCTCTCCTCACTTATGTCTGTTCCTCACTCACTCCTATGGCAAGGTCTTTGTGGAAGAAAGAAAGTAAGGAAAATGAGACATCTGGATTTTAAGAAGAAACTCTTTGCCAAGAGAGTGGTGAGATACTGTAACAGCTTGCCAAGGGAGGTTGTGGCACTGTTCAAGGCCAGGTTGGGTAAGGCCTTGAGCATCCTGATCTGTGTATTAATAAAAGATCAATTTCATCTGAGAGATGATCTCTTGTGTCACAATTTCACTGATCTCACAGAGGCAGGACTTGGCTTTCAGATTAGCAACACATGACTGTGATTGGAATGATGGCAAACTATTTGAGCTTTGGATCAATAAAATTGATGGTCCATCAGACACAGCTTTTAGAGAAGGGAGTAATTTGCCTTATTATTTGTTTCCAGTGACTCTAGAAAAGAGGGCCTGAATAACAGGATTCTTCATTGAGATTTTTATTGTTCATTTTTATTTTATTATTTACTGATTTGGATGAGTAACAAGAGTCTCTTAATGCAAATCTAGCACTAAGGACCCTACAAAATGAGAGAGATTTTTTTCATCAGAATACCTGTGATGATATGGCATTCTCCTTGCAAATAAAATAGAGCATATAATGGTGAGGTGGTTGGAAAAACAGGATAGAGTGGTGATGACGAAAATGTAACATGAGATTGGTTAAAACATTTCTTTGAATGTTTTAACTGGCTATGTAATAGGTCATCTTATCCTATCTGAGTGTAGATCCGCTGCCTCTGTTACACCATCTGCTGGGATTTGTACTTTTGCCATGTGTAGGAAGATGCCATGCAATAGAATGAGTATATTACACACCAGTCCTCTGTTAGAATCTTTAGCATGCTACCAAAATGTGGAGCCTGTTGACAGATATTTGCTAAAGTGGTTTAATCCAATATTAAAAGTTCCCTTTCATGCATATAATCTGAAATGTTTGCCTCAGTGATCACCCAAAGTCTACTCTAGATAATTTTCTACTTACAATTTTCAGTGGTCAAAAATACTAATTTTCCTATCCTGTACTGGTCTAGTGCTTACCAATCTTGTTAGTTTTGGTATGCTTTGAGATGACAAAACTCACACAAAGATAAATTGTGATTTCAACTAATCTTAATAAGTAAATATGATCTAGTCTATGAAACAGGTCAGTAAACTTTGTCATTCAGCTTACTTTTTTAATTAGTGTCTGGATTTTGGCATAAATTATTGAAAAGTCCACATTTAAAAATCAGAATCTCACTTCAATCAGTTGCATTGTTTGCCATGATTATTTTCCTATGGCTGTAAAGGAATCTTCTTCTGTGATAATTAGAAAATTTTTTTCAAAACTCTTAACCTTTGGTTTCTGTTCTGTCATTGTCTTATTGCAGGAATTGATTATCTGCATCCAGATCTTGCATCAAACTATGTAAGTACATGCTGACCTTTTCTGTAAAGTGTGGATTTTTCTAATATTACAGTCCCTCTGCTATGAAATTTTAAATAGGGAGTAGAACAGAAGTACAGCTGGACTCCTGATCTTAGTGATGATACATTTCCCACTGAAAGAAGCAGACTGAAAACGGGACTGCCTGTGCAAGGAATGGAAACGTGAAAAGGCTCTTTGTGGAGGAATGACAGTCCTGTGTCACATGAAATAAGCTGCAGCTTGCAATATTGGAGCTAGGACAGAAATGAGTAACCTGTGAATTGGCTCTGAATCCTGCTATTAAGATGGAGAATGCCCCTGTCACTTAGAGGGCCGTGGAGCTGTGGGCTGTGGCAAGGCATGTATTAGCCTTTGAAACTTCCAGGAACAGTTTAATCCCTTTATAACAGGTATTTTGATCCAGTGCTTCAAAGCATATGCAGGGCAGATTGTGCATTCTCAGCACATGCTATGCCAATTGATTGTCCCTCAAGCCTATCTCAGGGTTCAGACCTTTGGACAGGAGGGTTTTTGTATTTCTTACCTCTTTCAGTCTCTCTCCAACCCTCCATTAGCACTCCTATCTCCAGGTGCCTGCAGGTCCCTTCCTGAGGGAAGCCCAAGCTACTTCAGCTGAGCAACGTGGTTTAGTTTGCCATTGCAATTAAATGAAAAGAGGAATAAAGAGAGCTGGATATTTTGGAAGAAATATGAGCCATTTGGACAGAACAACGCCAAGATGAGAAAGACAGTTATTTTTATGTACTTGCAGTTTGGAAAATAACAACACACATGATGAAAACCTATTTATTTTCCTAGTAGTAAAGCACATTTGGTAGATAGGAAATGGATGTAGAAGGTGTTTGCTTTGGAGAAGGAATTTGGGAAACAGCTGACCACAGAATACAGATTAGCCAGTTTCACTCCATGTGACCTGGCTTAATAATTGGATAGCAGCTAATTAAACCCTTTGCCCTGGCTGCAGAATTCTCTCCCAAGAGAAGTAACTCACTAGGATGTTCCTATAAATTGATAGAAATAAAGAAGTTTCCTTTTCTTTGAGGGAATTGTGCTCTGTGTATGTTCTAGCATGTCAAGTGGGCAAAGCACATGTTCTAGACTCACTTTTCAACACCAGGTGTGGACAAAGTATGTGGGAATATGCTGTTTCTAAAAATCACGTTTCAAATAAACAAGCAAAAAGTCTGTACAACATACCTGATATAACAGTTCTGTTGTTAACAGTGAATCTAGGATCATGCCCAGAAACCAAAACTAGATTTTGCTGTAGTACAGTGTTTTCTCTTTTAATTCAAAAGTATTCTCTGTTTGATGGATAAATATTTGTCAGGCTTAGCAGAAATACATTGGTTTTAGAGCAGCACCGCATTCTTGGTGTTTCACCACATCTGCACTTTGAGGCAGCTTTCTCTGAAGTGGTATTGTTTGTTTTCAGGAAATAAAAAGCTTCTCAATTGTATTGAAGAAGACTGGCAGTGTCTGTACATCTTGGAACATTGGGAGCAATTAGCAAGTGGTGGGTTTGGCAGTTGAACATTTTCAAGTGTAAAACCTTGGCATTGGTTCCTCAGTTTAATTTGGGTTTTATGATTTCGACTTTCTGGTTTTCTTGCTTGAATAGTTTTAATGGGGGTTAGCACTTAGATGAAATGCAGGGTCAGGGTACCAAAATACCTTTCTAAAGAGGAAAACTTTGCATTTTCTCCTAAAATGGCTGAACTTTGACCTATCATATGAGGTGCACTTCTGTCCATATTTTTTCTTTGTAGTTTTTGAGATTTACTGCTTGAATAATTCATTTCTGGTTTTAATGCTCTTTATATACATGGAAAAACACGTGCCTGTTCACAGTGTGGCTGAACTGCTCTCCCAGCATTGCCTCCTGGCTTGATGCAGAATAGCTACTTGCTTTTCTGGGATCACAGGATTATGGCAAAGCTGGAATTTTCCATTCTGCACTGTGAATGCGGAGAGACTCATTGTCAAATGATCTATATTTTCTCCCAAGCCTTGGAAACCCTGCAGGAAACCTTGAGGAAACCTTGGAAACCTTCAGAAAATTTTTCTTTCCACCACGAAGAGAGCCCTTCATTATGAACTGATAATTAAAAAGCTGGGGCCTAATGTACACCTAATGGTTTGCTTTCAAATCAGAGTGTACATATAAACCCAGCAATTTTCAGGACTGACTTCTCCAAGATACAGCATCTGAGCGAGAAAGTAAAGTCAAGTTACAGGGGCTGCATCTGAGATATGTATAATAAAAATGGAAAATTGCAGCTGTTGGGGGTGGACATAGCAAACTGTTTTAAAGAAAAACTAGGAGAGCAAATGGAGATGTGTTGTGCCATGAACAGAAAGATAAGCTGACCTCTCTCTCTCATATCAGTTTTTTACTGTGGTATTTTACCCTTGGCCGCTGTCTGCTTGGGAAGGTCAGTGTAGCAGCATTATCCCACTTAGAGCAGCAGGGAGCTGTTAATCTCCTGTGTGTGGGTTTGTCCCTGATTAGCAGTAGTGAGGAAAATCGGGATCTCACCAAGAGACTTGGGCCAGGAGTAAAAAAATTGCTGGTTTCAGTGTCTGAACTCTGCCCGAGGCCGAAAGCTTGTTTCAAAAAACCTGGGAGGAGAGAGAGAGAACAAGACAAACACTAGAAAAACTGGAGGTGACTATGTGAGTAGTGAACATTTTCACAAAGTATTGATACATGGAGAATGAGAATCAATCAGCAATTCTTAATAATAGATAGTAATTTAAAAGATTTCTGTAGAATTGCACAGAGGTGACAAGTGCAAGCAAGCACTAACCTGAGCAGTGCTTCATTGCTGGCCTTCCCCAAACCTCCTGTCATTTCACTGGTCTTAGAATTATGAGGCAGACATGGTTAAGGGACAAAAGAGTTTTATACCCTGGTGCATTAATAGGATCCTACGTGCACAGCTCTTCAAGGTGGAACACACTGAGATGCACACACTGTACAATGTGTATACAATTTTTATAGACCTTGCAAATTAGCATGTCTGACAAGGATCACCCAATAAGAAGCTTAATAAAATGGTGTGATGCCCCCCCTACTATAAAGAATTCCCCCCCAGATGAGGCTTGAACTCATTTTTCAAAATATTTTCCAGAGAGAAGGTTTCAACCAAGGTTGAAACCTCAGTTTCCTAGGATAGTGTAGGGCTCACTGGCACCTTACTGAGGACATTTGGTCTTCCTGCCTTGCAGAGCCTCCTAACTAGGCTAGAATATCAGACTACAAAAATCACAAGTATGTAGGCTAAGGATACAGAGAATATATAAAAGGTATAAAAATGTATAAAAGGGTATATAAAAATATAAAAGGGTATATAAAAATATAAACGGGTACATAAAAAAGAAAAGGCAGAAATCGTCAGGCATCATCAGCATCTCCAAACACAAAGCAGTCTTTCTCTCATAAGTTTTGGTAACTTGTCTCCAGCCAATACCATAACAGCTTCCCCTGCCTTGCTGAGAGGCAAGTGGGAGCGTATTTTTGGAGTAATTATCTTATCACATAAGCAGTGAAGCAGGGAAATGTTCCACTTTCTGTTCTGAGCTGCATTTGCTATTGTTAGCTGGAGGAACAAAACCATCATTGAATAATCTTTACAGCCACAAAAGAAATAAGAAATGGTACAGGCAATAAATTTCGCACTGCAATATGTGCAGCAAAGCATAGCAACAGCATGAAAGATCTTCTGACTTTTAGAAAGTCTTTTTTTCCTTCATTAGCATGAATTTCTGAATATGCTTTGACCTCTCTGCACACCACAAAAAGGACCAGCAAACTGTTCTGGCAGCCATACGCCCGATGGCAAAGATTTACCAGTACAAACCATCAGTATCTCCACTAAAGTCTCTGGGGCCTAGTTGTGGGATTTTGTAGAGTTGGCAAAGCTCCACTGAAATTCACTGAACCACACTGCTTTGGCCCTGGTGATCCACCACTGCCCCACCCCGAAATCCCAGCGGATTTTTTGCCTGAGTCCAAAAGAGTCCACATATAACTGGTGGGGAGAAAAATGTCACCCTTCCTTCCAAGTGTGCAATTTGTTTGAAACCCTCTGAAGATGTTGAAAAGCTCCCAGTGTCTCTGCACTGACATTAATTCCAGCCCAGTGAATGCTCAGGGATCGTAAGGCCAAGCCATAGCAGAGTGAGGTTCATACTGGCCTGGTGTCAGGGAATGGTTTCAGGCAGCTTTATGAGATCTGATTCCCATGGCATGATTTTCAGAAGACCCTGACGCAGTTACACTGCCGTTTCCTACTGCTTTTCGAAGGGTTATGGAACACATGCACTAGACACTTAATTTCAATAAACCTTTGCTGCTGATATATCAAAGGTATTTTATGGGCAAATTCTGTGTGCTGACCATCATTGCTAGCACCTATTTTTAATTATAATGTTAAAAAAGCATTTATTATCAAAAAATAAAGAACAGAATAAACTTGTTTCAGCACCTCACTAATTAGATTTGGGCTCGGTTGGTTTTCTTTGGGTTTTTTGGTGTTACTTTGTGGTTGGGTTTTTGCTAATAGGTTTTCTGAAATAAACACTAGCATAAAACCTAAACATTATCAATCAAACCCTGGGATAAATTCACAATACATCCTTCTGCTAGCACTGAAAATTCAGTAAGAACACTGATGGATGGAGGTTGTTGATGAAATTTCTCCCACAATCTGCTTCAAGAAATTGCTGAGACAGAATGAAGCCTCTCTTTTGGCAGGATGGAAGGATGGATCAAGTGTTTAAATGCCAGGCTGACTGATGTCTTAGCAACTAAAACTGATGGCTTTCTGTTGGGCTGTTCATGCTGCTCGGGTGGCTTCTGGCAGCTCAGGGGCTGGTTTTAGCACTTAGAATATGATTATTCAGGACATGGATGACAATGATGTTTCACTGGCAAAAATTAGAAGTTACTGGGGGGAGAATGAAGTTCTCTCTTTCAGACTTGGCTGTTTTTTTCTGTTATTCTACACAGGATCAGCTTCTGGGCCCATTTCTCTGTTCTGTGCAATCTGGTTTTTTTTTTTTCTCAGAACATATTAAAGGCTGAAAAAGAGATGATGCCTTCTCTGACCATATCAGCCCAGCATATAGTAAAGTTCTCAGTGTATGTGGAAGGGTGTCCTGAAGTAGTCACATACAGAAAATGCCTCAAATCTTGGAAAATATAATGGGCTCCTACAAACAGTCGTTCCCTGCTCCCTACAGTAACTGATTTTAAAGGTACATGTCTGGTGCTTATGTATAAAAGACTAAATAAGATGATTGTTCAGTTCCTCTGCTCTGTACCTTATTGCTGCTTAGCATGAGCGCTGCCAGTGGGGAAGAGAAGCCTGTGTAAAGGAGATGTCAGGGTCTTCCTACTTAATGACAGATAAAAATTGTCTGTAATTGTAGATGTTATCTCAACCTTCTAGGTTTCCAATCAATTAGAAAGATGGAACAGCAAAAAGGACTTGAAGACTATTTCTCCTCTGGATTATTTCATGTGGCCAGAGGGCACAGAAGGAGGCTTTTTCTGCAAAGTAGGCTGTGCCTTGTGAGGGAGGTGTGATTGCCTTGAGGAGAGACGATTCGTGTCAGAGAGATGTGTTTACAGCTGCAAACTGGATTTCTTCTGCTGGAAGCTGTTATGTGAGTGGCTTTGCAAAAGCCTATTTTAGAGAGATCCAGCTTTATTCTATATTAGACCCACCTGGAAGGGATAATTTTCAAGCTAAATGCCTGCCTGGTGTGCAAGCAATGTGAGATGGTGCCAAAGATACTCACTTTGCAAGCTAACGACCACTCATTGTCTTCAGAGTTTATTTTATTCTATAATCAATGCATTTAATTAATCAGTTGCACACTGAGGAAGTGCAAGGTGGCTAATCACTTTAATCATAAAACACTAATATTAATTTTCACTTAAGGCTTCATTTGTGGAAAGTAAATTAAAATTGTTGACATGAGAAATGCACAGGGATGAAGGAGCAGATGACATTTCTGCATCAGTTCTGGCTGGTGCTTTTGAAATTGGCTTGTGCCTCTCTCCTGGGTTTCTCCAGGTAAGCCTCCTTGAAATATTTTCTTCTTTTATTTGGGCAATGAAAATAGGAGAAAGATGTTAGTTCTCACTGTTCTCCATGAAGGGAACTGGCACTGCTTTATTTTGTTTTGTTAATTACTTGTCTTTCTGCTGATCAATTAGCTTTTGGAACTGGCCAGAAATCTTCCATTAGAACAAGTTTTTGTTAGGAAAGATGAGTGGTTTATAAAATTAAAGCATCCACGGGAATATGAAAGTGAAATATTTTTATTTTGTATCAGTTCAACCTAATTTTAAATATTTGACATCCAGAATGTGCTGAATTAAAACAGAAACAGCATAATCTCACGCTGTTGCATGGTGTACTTGGGAGAAGAGGGTCAGACAAATGGTCCCCTGGAGGCAGTGAACATCATGTAGTTTTAAAACCAAGTTCAACGAATTGAAGAAAAGAGCTTTCTTTTCCCCAAAACAAAAATAACACATTTTGTGTTGAAAATAGCCCAAACGATTTTTAAAGATCTTTCCATTTGAAAGGCTTTGTTTTCTGTTTCTCAAAGAATAGTTATTTTCGCTGCTTATACTGTTTAAGACCCTAAACAGTGTGGAAATCCCTGAATATTCATCGGCATTTAAATGCAACTTAATTAAAATTCATGCTGTAGTTATACTTTAGTTACCAAGGTATCACCAGGGAAGTCTGAATTAGATGGTGTGTGTGGAGAGCACTATTCCCTCACAAAGCTTCATCAAAATTCAGTGGGGTTTAGGGAGAGTTTTTTGGGCCCAGAGATGATTTTGGCAATGAGAATCACAAACCCACTCTTAAATACTGGACATGGAACTGGTTTGAAAAGGAGAGTTTTGGCCAAGCCCTCTGGACAAGCCAGTCTTGCAGAGCAAAGGAGGGTAGGGGAGCTGGCATTCTCAAGGAATGCCCTTTCTTCTGTGAAATCAAAATGGCCTAAATACAGTAGATAAAGCTACAGATGATCTCTAGTGCTTTAAACAGCTCTCCTTCACTGTACCTATAAATTAATTTGGTTAATTTGAGATTAATTCAGTCTTTTCTATCCTGGCACTTCATCTTGGCATGGTTGTTTGCTTTGCATTGTTTGATTTTAGTTGTATGCATTTATGTTCTCCATATTAATATTTTATTTCTTGGTAGCTGTGTAGGTGATAAAGATATTTTTAGACACCTGCCCTAGTTCAGATTGCTTTGATTTAAATATAATGCTCTTCGTTTCTGTTTCATTCCCAATACAAGCAATACACGTAATGAACATCTCTTACCAGGGAACAGAATAGCAGTGCACAGCATCTAATAAAATGCTGGCCACATTGAAGTCACTGCTAGTTTTGGTGTTAAAATCAGGAATTTGACAGGTCATATAAATAGCAGGTTTTTAATGTTTCTTCTACTGTGTATTGCTTTTTTTTTACAGTAAGAGGCATAGACTTCAACAGAGCAAATGACGATAGCAGGGGCTGTGGAAATGTGGCTGCATAACGTTTTGCTGTGGGACAGGAGCTTGCATTTGATGAAACTTTGGCTACTTTCAGTGCTGTACAGCTGTTTGGTGAAACTTAAATGGATGTGGTAGTGAATACCTCAGTCACACATTCCCTGTGCTGTCCTTACTTGTAAGCATTGATGTAGATTGGGGATTGTTGGAAATGTTTTTCAGGCAAATTGTGTTTTGAATTTCGTTAACTGAGGTTCATCTGTCTTTGAATGTGTACAAAGGTGAGCAAGAAGACTGTGCTGTGTTCAAGGACTTAATAATTACAATGCTAGCATGTTTTTTAGGATTCCTTCTTGTGAGAAACTAAATCACTTTAATTCCATGGCACTTAACTCATTTGCAGGATTAGTCAACCGTGATACCACGTCTGACAGATGGAGTTGTGAATCTTTCTGTCAGTCACCTAATGATGTCTAGGACATTTCTTAAATTTAAACATGCAGTAAATTACTGTGAAAACATTAGCTGTGATCAAATATACTACTCTTTAACAGAAGAACCTGGAATGATCATGTACTATTTAAAATCTTAAATACTTGAAAAATTTAGTATTTGTGGATTCACATGAGTGTATTCTGAAGGTGCCACCTTCTCTCTCTGTAATTTTGGATTTAGCTGATTCCACATGAAAAAAGCAGTGCAAACTTTTTAATTAATGCCAAAGCATATAAATTGGTGCATTAAAATCCCTGAGAGCCCAGCATGTCTTGACAGGTATTAGTCACATTATTAATTCTCCCCTGGGGTGGTCATAAAATATGCTAATGAGGTCAGCATGCAACTGGAATAAAGCACAATAGGTCTTCAAGACCTTTAAACTCTAAGGCTTGTAAATCAACCTGTGTTTGCTTTTGTGACAGAAAACATGTAGGTAATACTTTGCATTATGTTTTTTGAGTCTCTTTTCTGAAATTTTCACCTCCTTTTGCTTCACCTACAATATCACTTTTATATGTTCATTCATCTTCCATAATCATGCAATTTAGGTGAAACACCAGCTGTGTGGTTGTTAGCAGTTCTCTTCTCTTGCCAGCTGAGAAGCCTTTCATGAGAAGGAAAATACCCAACCAGTTTTCTGTCTTGTCTGCTCTCACTTTCAGTTCCTCTGCATCACCAAACTAGCTTTCTCTGTCCTTCCCTCTCCATAACCCCATGGACCAGATCTCTTTGTTGTAGGTCACCCCCCAAACCACCTAAACCACTTCGATTTCCCTCTTCACAAAGCTAGTTAGGCTGTTTTGTAACAATAGATTGGTGTAGCCTCTACGAGTGATCATCTTTAACATTTCCTGAGTGCCACTGCAACCACAAGTCCAACACTCCTGCCCTTTGCTGTGAGCATTGCTGAGAAATGGTCAGTTTTTATGGACTCAGAAGGCTTGGCTCTCCCAGCATGAGTGACCACTCCTTGTCAGACCGTGTCATGCTAAATGACTGGGCTTGAAGGACTGCTGAGTTTGCATTGAAGGCTCTGAGCTATAGATTTTCTTAGGCTGATGGAAAAAATTCTCCCTTATGCCCCACATGCCACTTAAGAAGCCTTGATGCTGGGTGTGATCTGGATCTTGCTGTGTTTGGTGAGAAGAGCCCATGGCAGGTTTTGCTACATGTTGGGCTCATAGGCAGGGCAAGGCAGTTTAGCTCCCCTTCCATTCCTGCTCATCCCTCCAAGATGCTCTAAATGCTGGCTGCCATCAAAACAAAGGTTGCAAACGCAGCCTTTACTGCAGCTCAGTGCCCAGCAAGCACATATTTGATGGACTGGCAGACTTGTCAGCTGTTTCTTACAGGGATATAACTAAGAATAATGGACTTGGACCTCATTTCTCTGCTGCCAGCTTTATACCTCTATTACTCTCTCAACTTCTGGAGGTCATACTAACATGTAATCAAAGTATCTGAAAGGAAAAAAAAAGAAAATCCATGTCTTGGAAAGTGAACGTGGGACAGGTTTTTAATAAAATGGAACACTAAAGGCAGATGAAAAGTGTGTTCAGAGTATTTTTTTGGTAGAAGTCATTGCACAATTTGTATTTCCTATTATAATAAAATAATCCAAGGGCTCATATCTTTCTAACAATTTGTATGCCTTTTTTTTTCTTTTCTTTTACCCCTGAATTAAAGAAACCAAGGAGTTCACTCCCTAATCCAAAGCTTTCAATTTGCTACTTGCCCTGAAAATCTTTAACAGTAACTAGTTGCTTAATTTATTTTTATTTTACTAATTTTATTGCCTTAGCCATATGATTCCCTATGAACATACCTCCTTGGCATATTGTAGGTACAGCTTAAAGATTCTTGTGCACCTCCTCTAAAAATTAAGGAATATTTGGCTGAGCAACGTTCTGTAGGTTAACTTGCTTTTGCCTTCAGAGCTCTGGCTTGGAGCAATGAACAACTGGTGATGTGCTTCAGGTTTTCTCCCCATCAACCTGAAAATTGTGGGGCAGGCTAAGAATGCCAAGAGGTGAATCATGAAGCAGTGTCTTCATTACAAACACAAGTTCATTTGGCTGCTTCTTTTTAGTAAAGTCTTATGCCTGCCTCAATTCCTTACTCTTTTTTCCTATGTCAGGTAAAGATGCAGGGGAAAAGAAATGGAGGGTGTTTCAATAAGCTGGTTTTATTTTTAAAAATTGGTTGGGAAAAGGAATTCTCTACCTCTTAAAAGTTCTGCCCAACCTAAATTTTCTCTAAGTCTTAGTGATTCCTATTTTTTTGTCCTGTTTCACTATACACCTCTGAGCTAAGCATTAGCAAATGGCCACAGGGTTAGATGGCATTTAGCTGGATGCATTTGGACTGTCATTTTGTTCATCAAACCACCTGACAATCTTGGTACCTAAGAATGAAGTTCTGATTTCTTTCCAGTTCTTTGGAGCTGGGAAATGTCTGTGCTTAGGTCTACCTGTGTGGTATACAGCACTTCTGTACTGCCTGCGTGCTTTATCCTGTGTGAAATAAGAAGTGTGTTTATTGCACCCTTTTTTTAAAAGATACTCACATGCTGAAGAGCCCCAGCCAGCAGTGTAACTCATGTTGATTTTCTCATTTTATCTGCAGGGGAAGTAGGAAGGAAATTACTGTGGAAAAAGTAAAATAAGTGATTGTATAACATTGTAGGGCTAAGTGATACGTGGAGAGGATCATCAGTTACTTGACAAAGAAATCTGTTTAATATAGAAAAGGAGTACAGTGTGATGTGACCTCAGCAAAGCTATTTTCCTTCATAACTGTAACTTTAAAAATGATGCTATCTTAATGACGATAAATGCAAATGTTAAAGTGAGGCTCCATGGTTTTTTCAACTGCATTTTTTGTTTGTTTGTTTGCTTTTAAGCCTAAGCAGTGAAAAACTTCCAACTTTGCGAAATAAGTTGTTAGATGAGAGGTGGGACAACCAGCATGTCTTCCTATAAACTCTGAAGCTGCATTATTAGAATTCTTACTTCTTGTAAACTCAACTATTTTAACTGCTGTAAATTAAGCAATAGCCACTTGTTTGCAGTCAGTTTGTTTATCTTCTTTTGACTGTAATCCCACTAGTTTTTCTTTTGACTTAATCCCAGGTTCTTGGTGAGTGATGAGGAACTTGAAGTTTTTTTCAGTGGTAACTACAAAATGAAATCACACTTGTGGTGTGCTCTCTACTTGCTCATACTGAATACCTGGAACTGGAATACCAGGAGGGCTTGCAGTCACCTCAGATACTATTTTGGACCCAGGACACAACTCTCTCCATTTCAAGTGATGCTCTGGTTTATTATTCCATGCCTGTTTTGAAAAAAGAGCAGACAAGTGTGCTGCTGTCTTAGTTGTTATTCAAATCTGGCTGGTGTTGTCTGGCTCAGTAATTTTAATTTTGTGATGTACCTATAAGAACTGGGTAAAAGGCTGCTGTTTCTGGAGAGACGTGGCAGATTTCACCAGTTGTGAATTTGCTCTTTAAGGTTAATATAGAGGCAGAGGAATTAAAAAGTTACAGGTTTTTTTCATTTCCGTTTAAAATCGCCACAAATCAAACCAAAATAAAAGTGTGCTTTAATGGCAGGGAGGAGAAGGCTTATTGTATGATGGCTGACTCAGCAGCAGTGCCTCTGTTTTTTGTTAATGACCTTTAAGCCTTGCAGCACCTCTCCTAAGTTAAATATATTGCCTCTTTTTTTGCCTTCTGGTGAGCATATTCCATTTACTTAAGCCTGTGTGTACAAAATTTCATTTTGCCACCACTTGACATTCAGTGTTACTTTAGTACAGCTTCCCTGAGATGTTATATGTTGTAAATGGAGCCCAGGGGTTTGCTTGCTCTTTGGATAAGTAAAGAAATCAAACAAACAAAAGGTATCTTTCTGCCTCAGATCTAGTCCAGGACTTTATTGCCATGAATAGAATCAGCCTCTGACTAGTGGGATGTGTCTTTAATTGTCTCCTGGACTAGCATGTGAGCATAGGATTTCTTGATTTATGGAGAAAAAGAGAAGTATATGTGAATTATGCTGCTTGTGAAGTAATATAAAAATTTATGGGCTTGCCGCATTATTCAAGGTACATAATTTTATTATAGTGCTGAGCAATGCATGGGACAACTGATTTATTGTTAGTGTCATATTTTGCATAAAGAATTTTTCCAAATTAAAAGACAGTTTTACTGCATGTGTTTTAAAAGGTACAAGGCAATTCTTTGGGAAATTCTGGTCTAAGTTTTATTTTTTAAGGAAAGCAGAATTTTATACAGAGGCAAAAGTATTCTATTTGTGTCATGGTATACAAGCCATTACTTAATAAATTATTTAAAGGGTCTCATCCTGTGATCTGATACTCTTCTGGTATTTTATTTGTCATAGAGGCTAGAAAGCAAAACCAGAGATACTCCTTAAAAAGCAATATGATTTCTCTCTGTAGTAGCATTTTTATGATAAAATAGATGTTATTTATAAGTAACTGTGTATAGATAGTGACTGATAAACATCAAATCACTTTGCAGCAGTGAACTGGTTTTGACTGGAGATGAGTGATTAGATTCACCTCATTGCAATACCCAGTGCCAATGACTGGTCTAGGGCCAGACCAGTGTCCAAGGCTGGTGGCTCAAGTTCTCCCTGAAGTTAAAAAACTTTAAATATTGAAAACCAAGAGTTAAACACTTCAAGTCTAAGAGAAAGGAGTGCCAGTAGACTAGTTTGGGAATAAAACTGGACACTGAATCACTTGAGTGGCAAAGCAAAGTGTTCTCATTTCAGTGTGCTGTTGTGGATCCCCATCTGCACTGGCTTTGATTGCAACCTCCCAGGTTCCTATGCTGATTAATTCTTCATGTTAGCAATAAATTCCCTCTTGCTGCCTGCTGGGGACTCCAGCCTGTGGAGGACAATGGCAAACTACGGATTTTAATATTCACGTCCCAAAACACAAAATGAAATATTTAAGGTATCCACCGAAGCAGTTTCCTTTGTGGTGCAATATTGAAACTGTTTTAATTTCTCACTTATGCTTAAAAAAAATGAGCAAAAGCTAAGGCTTAGATATTTGTGGATTTGATCTTTAAATTAGGAACTTGGAGTAGTCGATTTGTACTTGTCTCTTGTGTTTCATTAACCATTTCACTGCTTCCATAGTGTGGGTGAAATACTCCACAATGGTGAAACTCACCGTCTTTTCTCAAAGACCCTAATGAAGCTGCATTGTTCAGTTAGCAGTTGTTTTCTTTCCAAGAATTCTTCATTTTGCCCTTTGTGGATGGTTCCTGCTACACTGGCTATCTTTCCTTTGAGTGCAGTGATCCAAAATGAGGCAAATGAGAGCTAGGGGATGTGGGAGGTGCTGCACAAGTTGGTTTATCGCCTGCCTAAAGGCACCTTCCCACAAGCTGGGTTACCTGGGACACACAGCAAGCCTGCAGTCTGCTGGTGGGTGTGTGAATCATTCAGTCTGGAGTCCCTTTGTCTGTCCCTATATGAACACAAGGGGTACATCTAGCACAGCTAGAAGGGCTTTTCACCCATAATTTTTGTGCAAGGGAATTCCAGAGTCAAGAGTGGTTGATAGAAAATACAAGGTGCTTACATATTTAAAGATGTCCTGAAAAGTCAGCTTCACCAGACCCACTTTGAGCTTAGGGTATGTAAGTAGGACTGCATTTCTTCCAGATGGGAAAATAAAACACAGCTGAAATATGACTGAGTTTAAATTCTCATTTGTACAATATTTTTAGAGTGGAAGCAGAAGTTCTGAGTGAATATGAAGCTGGCAATATGTCTGTGTGCTATCTACATGACAGTGAATTTCCTAACTCATTACATGTTCTGGGGGAAAGTACTTCTTGTTTTCTGCTGCTTCTAAGTCTCCCCCTGGTAATTTCTATGTTAGTTCTTGAATTGTGAGAAGTAGTAAATAATAACTCCTTGTCCACCTTCTCTGTACTACTCATGATTTATAGACAACTGTCAAATTCCCCTTTTATTCCTGGCTGAAAAGTGATGTTCTGTTTACTCTTAGCTCATGCAAACCTATGCCATTCAAAGTGCTGTATAAGCAGTTATGGTAATTAAAAAAAGCAGATTTATAAGACACCTGGGCACAAACAAGCACTGAGAATTTGTGGTTATAGCTGAGATGACTGGAAGGCAGCTTCAGGCTGAAAATCAGGGCCTTAGTGTGGAGTAACTTACTGTGTGTTACAGCAACTTGAAAGATCCTTAGTTTCACCCTCCAAGTATCAAGGACAATGTTGTCCTCATTTCAATCTGGAACAAGTTTTTTGGAGTTTAAGGACTTGAATCCAAAACCCAAAGACTTGGGTGCTACCAATGGATTGTCTATTTCTGTACCCCAGGAGCTGAGAATCAGCTGAAGGGGAATGTTTTTAGGAGCAAAGCTATTCATACGCAAGTCTCAAATTATCTTCAATAGCATGCTCAGCCAAATCTTAAAAGGAATACAAGTACACATTAATTAAGAATTAACATAATTCTGTTCCTTGAGTATGGTGATTATTAAAACATAAACTCAGTGAACATACACTTGAGAGAAAGCTTCTAAATATTTTTAAAAGCCTAATTTTCAGTAACCCTTTTTTAATTTTTTCATTAAGAGAGAAAAAAAGAAAATGACACTTGATTTTGTGAAACTTTCCATTTGCTTCTCAAGATCAAAATGTTGCTGAGTGTCCTTAACTGCTTTTAGGACAAATCAGGAACGATTAACGATTTAGATTTATATGGAAAGCAGAGACATGGGATGGCATTTTGAAAAGTGCCTGAAAGCCACATTAGTGAAGCTGTTCAGACAACTAAAGGACTGAGAAAATATGCAGAGAGATTTTCAGGCATGTGTGCTGGCCATTAATTCAATTTTCACAGCTGAATTTTAAGAAATGTACATTCTTAGGCATTGAAATGCTTTTAGAAATCTGACTTGTAATACCACAAATGAGGTTTTCAAAAATACTTCTATTGTGGAAGACCCATGTGTCTGGTCACTTCCACCAGTGTTTGGAAAATAGGAATTAACCTTTGCTTTGCCACACCAAATAGTGTAACACCTGAATATTCTTGTAAGTGTTGATGAGCAGTCCCTCAGTAGTGACCTGAGCTCTCACACCACCTCACAATTAACCCCACTGCAAATATCAGTAGTCTACAGGAGGCTTTGCATGCTGTAAAGCATTGTTCCCCAGGCTTGCTGTTGTGGAAAATGAGAAATGGCACAGCACAATAGGGACTGGTTTCTGTCCAGATACATCTGGCAGAATGAAGAGGGCAAAATTCGCTATTGATTCTCAGCTTTCCCTTTGGTTTGTGTTTCACTTTGCCCTGCATGTCTGTTCTTCATCTAATCAGTGTTCCTTGTGTTTTGCAGAATGCCAAAGCCAGCTACGACTTCAGCAGTAATGATCCCTACCCCTATCCCCGCTACACAGATGACTGGTTTAACAGGTAAATGGATTTTGGGCAGCCTACCCTTCACTATGGTTTGTGTAAGCAATTCTTCATCTTTGTGAAATGTCTGTTTTCTATACTCAGTAGTCACAGAACAGACAATGCAGTCTCACTACTGCTTGAAAATTAGGCATTACTGACACTTCATTTTTTTATGTTTATAGTTCATAAATTGAGTTGCTGCTCCAGCAAAGTATATTTTTAGATTGTTTGAATAGATGATAGCTACATATAATTTTTTGTCAGCTGTTATAGAAGGGTCAGTAATCCAAACCTGTATAAAGTAGTTTCTGATCTGCTAGCTAATTTTAAAGGAAGTAAGCTGGAGAGAGGAAAGACTTTGGGGGAAAAAGTCTTTTCATCCTATCATAGTCTAAGAAGGAAGAAAAGCAGCATGATGTAGAATGACCGGTTTAAAAACAGTTAGATCTTGTGGTAAGTTCTGAATCACCTTGATTTAAGGATAGTGTATTTGGGGTAGCATTTTTCTAGCTGCTGGAGTAGCTAGAAGTCCACATACAGAGGAAGCTGTTCTGTTGTGTTTATAAATTTGGAATCCACAGTGCAGCTGTGCTTGTTGTGTTATTTCTCCTGAATACATCATGATTGCCCAAGACCCATTCCTTCTTCAGAGTGTTCTGAACTTAGCTCTGAACTTAGCCAGTTCTCAGCAAGAGAAGGACTGGTTCTCAAGGTATGGTATAAATAAGGATGGCCCAAAAGGCAAGGCTTAAGATTTTGAAAAGTGTGACTTTTTAGTTTTCCTAAACTTCTTGGCTTTTTTTTTATATGGGACAGAAACATGTTTTGACCGTATTTTAAAAAATGTGTCTTGGGTTCTGCATCTGTCCCATGGCAGGTTCTAGCTTGAATTTGCCAAAATGATTTCAGGATACTTTCAATGAGATTTCCAAATGTCCTTTAGACAGATGTTGCCAGTAGTGCTGAGGATTTGAAAACTTAAAGATTCCAGGGCTCAGGCTGAGTGCGTATCAAAAAATATTTGAGGCCTCTTTGATGTGGTTTTTATCTCTGGCTTAGGATGACTGGCTAGTCTCCAAGTTTTGGATGGGTTTCTTTTCTTTTCATTTCTAAAGAAATCAATTGTAGTTCTGTCAGAGTGACACAACAAAGAAGCAGCTGTGCTTCCACCTCAGACATGGGACTCCTGGAATGGATTAAAGACAGTTAGGAGCCATGATGTCCTTCTTTGTAGTCCTGCAATTTTTCAGCCAAAGCAAGATCTCAATGAGATTTCTCCTTCATTTTGGGAAAGGACATCTGGCACTTTTAAAGTAGTATAAATCCAGTTAGGGAATGGAAAGTCAGAGAAAGACTTGGGCTCTAATTTGTGAAGGTCTGCTTCCTTTCTTGCTTTGTTTATGCAAAGGATCTTTTTAGGAGAAAGATATCACTCAGCTCTCTGGAGAGGGAGAAAATTAAATTTAGCTTTAGCGTATAATGGTAGCTTTTGTTGTTTTCAGTGTGGAACCTCATAAAATTAAGTATATTCTGCCAAACCCTATTAACACTGATTCTGCTGCTATTAAGTACTTTATAGTGGGGCCCAGTTTGCTGTCCTCACCTGTTCTGCAAAGTAGCCCTGGAGAGAGAGTTACCTCCCAAAGTCTCTTTGAACAGACCTCAAGAATTCCACATGTGGCAGGGGTTATTGTCTCTGGCCCCAGGTGCCCCTGGCTAACTTCAAGTATTCAAGTGAAGAATTCAGGGTGAAGCACTGTTGTCTGTGACCTGATCTGTAATAATTAAGAACATGATTCAGGTTTTCAGAGAACTGCAACTCTTCCTTCTGTTTCTTGAGGGAATCAGGAGTTTAGGTCAGCAACAGGAGGAGGAAAACAATGGAGAAATTGCTTTGAAGATTTCCTGTTCTTTCTTTTCAGAAAAAAAATAAAATGATACTTAGGAAGTATAACATTGTTTGTCAGTGAACCCTAGTCATGATGGGATGCCCCAGCCCTGGAAGTGTTCGGGGCCAGGCTGGCTAGGGCCCTGAGCAGCCTGATCTAGTGGGTGGCATCCTGCCCATGGCAGGGAGATTGGAGCTAGATGATCTTTAAGTTCCCTTCCAACCCAAACCGCTCCGTGATACTCTGAACCTTGAGATTTCTTTCACTACACAGGAAATTTTCTGTCTTGCAAGGTAAATCACAGGAGCAACAACATTTGGTGGAACATGCCTTTCCTACCTTCACAATGTAAGAAGGCTTTAAGAGGCAAGATTTTTAGTTTTCTCCAGGTTAAGATGCAAACCAGCACCCTGCATCCAGCTGTCCAGGAGTAGCTGTGACTGTTTTTTCTCTGCGTATCTTTGCTATTCTGTTAATCGAGCTGACATACTCCTACATAAGCTCTTGCCATGACTTCTGACTCCTGGATTATTGTTGCTGCTAGGTTACAACTGTCTGCCTCTGACAGTGTGTCTGTCCCTACATGTAGCTGCACAGCTTCAACTGGATAGGGAATGGTTACATGGAAAATCTATTGAGAGAACCCTGAAATAAAGGCTCCATTTTACACTGTTTCCAGTCGGTGATGTATCTCCCATTGAATTTTATGCATGCAGAAGGATCAGACTCAAAACAGGATAGCGTAATATCCCATTTTCCATGAAGAATACATTTCTATATGAGCAATTCAACTGATTTGTGGAATAAGAAGCAGAGGACTGATCACCAAGGGGCTTTTGTGAGCTGCCAGCTGCATGTGCAAAGTGTCATTAGACTTTAAGAATAAATAGGAGAGGTTTTTTCATGGAGTATTTCATTGATCACAGCTGCTCTGCTTGTACGCACACATTCCCCTTCCATTTGGTGCTTTTTAAGGCTGATGGAATAACTTTGGCCTTTCCATCTAACAGCCACCCCAAGCAGGGTGGGTTTTGGAAGGGCAGAGGGGTGCCTCAGGCAGGAGATTGCTCTCAGGCAGTTCAGCTGCTGCTATGGGCAGAGACCCACAGATGGCTTGGTAGCCGAGTGGTTGATTGCCATGTTTACTGTACTCACTGATTGACAGTGTTCAGATCCACAGCTTGGGCACCTAGCAGGAGAGGGTGCACTTGGTGCAACCACAACAGAGTGGTGTTTGAGCCCGAGGAGCAGTGGGAGCAGAGAAGGAACCTGTATCAAGCCCTTGTTCCCAAAACCACAGGCAGCCCCACAGAACTCATTAGGTTTTAAGAACCACTTTGGGAACTGACTGTGATTTTGAACACCCTCTCCTGCTGAACCACATTCTGTACCTTGGCATGTACCATGTTCTGCAGTGAGGAGGTAGCTGTGGGACTCAGTGATTGCTTGGTCTTACACAACCCTCTGATTTCATTTTGTGAGCATGCAGAAGGCACAGCTCAGGCTCTCCACCTTGGAGCACTGAGATTACAAATTTCTAATATGTGATCTAAATAGCCAGTAATTAATTCCACTCCTGTGAGCTTTGTATTCTGTATATTCTGTCACTCAACTAATGACCTAGCAGGGCACAATTTATGTACTGTCTCGGAAACCTGTATTCTTCAGACGTAAGAATGTCTCTTATTAATTATGGATCCAAACCAAAGTAGAGAAATGCTTCCCCTTCCATTCAGGCTGGATGGATTCCCTTCAAACATTCAGAAGCTGACAATGTCATGTAAGTAAAAAGGGGATTGCATTTGCCCCACAAAAGTGTCCATCTGAGTTTTGCATGTTTATTTGCTGCCCACTGCGAGCAGCTAAAGTGGTCAAGACAGGGATTTGGTCCCAGCTATTGCAACTGCAGCTCTGCATAGCCCTCCCCTGCAGACAGCTGAAGATGGGATGGATGGGTCCTGTCCTTTGCTGTCTGCAGAAGCATTTCAAAGCAGGTGAAAAGGAGCCTCAATAAAAATTTGTGCCACCTCTGACACTTTCAAAAAATGTGTCAATAGAAGGGCACACACAGTACCATTGGCGGTGCATTTTAGAAACAGAATTGTTTTCAAAGACAAAGCAGAGTGAAATTTTCATAGCTAGCATAGATTTTTTTTAAAATACAGTATGCAAAACATTTTTTCCACTCAATCCACTTTTCCCACTGTACTTTTTCATGCATGTTCGTGTAAAATGTTTTAATTTACATGAAATTTACAGAAAACTTGCTCTACTTGCTAATATATGGTTTACCTTTGAAGTAGCTTGTTCACAGGTGAAAATATTTTTAATTTTGTTCTATCCCCTTGTTTTAAATGGTGAACACTGTGGAGAAAGGCTGTGATTTGTGCCTGCGACATGAGTCACTTCATAGAAACCACGAAGGCTTTATCAATGATACATGAACAGCAAATAGGACTGAGTAGGAAAAGCCTGCTATTTGCCATTAATAATTCAACCAAATGCATTTCCACTAACTCATGAGTGATTTTTTTTCCTGTCTAGTCAGCAGCACAATATTGAAACTCTGTGCTGCTGGAATAGGCCTGTTTGCAGTCTCTGTTTTGTGGGCCGCTGTGCTGGGGAAGCTGGGATGGGGAGAGGACCTTCTGGTAAAACTTTTTCATCAAGAATGTCCTAATACAGTTTTTCTCACTGTAATTTGGCAGTATCACTGATTTTTTTGCACCCCACCATTAGTCAAGCCAGTTTTGAACAAAGCTATTTATTCTTCTGTGTGGCTTGTAGTTGGCCCAAATAATGAATGCCTAGCATTGATAGCACCTAGCTGTCTTTCTGCCACACTTCCTTGAACAAGAACGTGAGGGAAAATCTGCTTGATTGTTGATAGCAATTTCTGCAGCAGCTGAATAAGAAATCCGTATTGCTGTCCCCTCTGCCCCTTTGTAAAAGGAAACTGGGTGAGATCTCAGGCACCTTCTTTTATGGAACTGCCTTTAAAAATATATTCTTCTAAGTAGAGCAGGAAGAAGTGTATGTTGCTTCTTACCTTTTTATTAATGTTACACTCATCTTTGCCAGAGGCCCTTAAAGGGAGAGAGAGGAAAAGGTGATTAAAACATTTCTGCTGCCTCCCGGGTTGGTCCATCTGATGACACTCAGTATAACCTTTATAATACAGCATTTTTAATTGCTTGAATCATTAGTGTGCTGTAGGATCAACTCCAGTTTTAATGCAGAGTGGATTGACGTGAGCAGTAGGATGGATTTATATATTGGTTCAACATCTTACACTGAAAAAAAACCCCTGACAGCAGCACAGGTTTCAGTAGTTTCCCTGCTGCTATGCTATTTTTTAAAAACTAGGTTATGTTGTCTGTAGTTCTCTGTGGTTTAATTTCTTTGATGATTTGGGAGAAAGGAAAGTGCAATCTCCCTTCCTGCACTGCCAGTCAAAGGGTCTCTGTTTGGAGCTGTAAAGCTCTAACAGTGGCATTACTGAAATACCACGTCAGCCCAAACCTGGACCTGTGTGTCAGAGCTGAGACTTTTCCCACTTGAGCAGAAAGCAGTAGCTCTGTGAACTGGAGCACCTTGTCAGCTCTTTTGGGAATTAGGCACTGGGTGAGAGGGATGCACATGTCCTTAGGTCTGACAGCTTTGGGCCTGGCCAGCCAGGCTGCAGTTCTGCTGCTGAGGAGTGCAGTGATCATTGTGGCTCCCTTCTGCTACTCCAGCTTGGTATTGCACCCACCTCTTCCTGTAGCATTTGTTTTGTGGGCAGGGCTATGCTCTTTGCACGTGTTCAAACAGCAAAAAGGCAATCAGACTTCGTTCTATAGGGTTCAAAGTAATGGGTGTCACACTGTCAAGCCACAAAAATAAAGGAATTAATATTGATCTTACATTTACAGTGTTCTGTCAGGGGCTGTTTCTACTGACTACCAGTCGGTAATGGGGCAGAGCCTGTCTTACAGTGCTAGAAAGAAAAGCCTATATAGATGTACAACTAAATGCAGTGTAAGGATACATGTGAACCTCAGAGCAAGCATCACTCATCCTGCAGAGAGGAAACTGGAAATCACCTGCTTCAGGAAGGAATGAACTCGTAACAGTATCCAGCACTCAGCAGTTCGCCATGGAATGGTTTTCCTCTGCAGCACTGGGAGCTGACTGAGGCAAAACAAGCTCGCAGTGATCCAGCTCACTCAGCATGTGCATTAGCTGGGGTTCATGTGGTCTCTCTGTCTTCCTTTTTGCAGCCACGGCACAAGGTGTGCAGGAGAGGTGTCTGCTGCTGCCAACAACAACATCTGCGGCGTGGGAGTTGCGTACAACTCCAAAGTGGCAGGTATGGTGGCAATGCAAGGTGTAAATGGTGAGCTGTGCTTCAGGGAGAGCTCCCCCTGCAGAGACAGGGAGTGTTGCCCAGGACAGGTCTGCAGATTGGTGCCAGACCAGGTGTTTATTACTTTTCAGCGTAGCTGGAGAGAGGAATTTCTCCATGGCTTTGCCTTTTCAACCAAGGGCCTTATATAGGCTCTTTAATAACAGTGCAAAAGAGCAGCTCTACTCCTTCAAATACCAGCTCCTGTTTGCATAATGATTTTCAGTGCTTCTTCCCTGCATAGATGCAGAACCATTTGTGGCAAATCTCATTTTGTAGGAGGTAAAGTATAAATTCCTGCTGCACTTGTAAACGATTTGAAAAGGCAAATCTCATGCTGCTCTTACTCTTTAGGCTCTCACAGCGCAAAACCTGCAGTGCTGTAAATCTCTGTGGTCGTAGGTCTCCTCTGTTTTAACAGTGATGCAGAGTGGTAGGAGCAGATGCAGAGAATGAAACAGGTGGTACTTAGCACCCAGCATCCACACCTTGGGTGTGTTGGGTATTTTTACTTCTAACGAGCTCTTTTCTGCACAGATGTACTAAATACAGTGCTTGAGGTGAGTTAGGTTCTTGACACCATGTTTCAGTTTGGTTGAATCTGAAGAAATCCAGTTTTCCTACTCTTAAGACTGTTCCATGATGAGAACTGAGGCACAGCAAGCAGACATAGATTCTTACGAATTTCACATTACTTTCCCTGATCCAGACCAGAACATCAGCATGGCTTCCTGGAGATAGTCCACAGTGTGTGTTCGTGGACAGCTCTGCTCTGCTTGGCCAGGCCCTGTTTCAATGTAGTGTCAGGAGAATCTGGGGAAGGCTACATTTCACCTGTCACCTAGGTGACTGTAAGCTGAATCTCCACCAAAGAAGGGCACCAAGCAATGTTTGCTAAGCTGTTATTCCAGAAACATCCCTGAGTGTTAGTAACTGGCCGGGCAGATCTAATGAATGTCTCCTTTCTTCAGTAAGGGTAACATCTCCTTCAGGGATAGGACATCCCACAAAATTTACATTCTTGCTAGACTTGCTCTAAGAGGAATGTGAATTGAGGCATGGTATTTTGGCTGGACCATGTCCATATAATTCATATAACTCTACATCTTCAAGCTGATTGTTTAAAAATCAAGAGGTGTGAAGACTTCTGATGACCAACAGCCTACAAATAATCTGTATTTGTCCACTTTGTAGTAAAATCCCCACGAGTTTTTGGAAGTGCCAGCCAGCCTTCCCTGTCTGAGGGCAATGTGCATTGGCAGCACCACTGTGTGGTCCGTGGGGACTGGAAGTCCATGAGAGATGAGGCTCTGCTGCTGTCGTGGTTTGGAGTCCACGTTTGCAGGATGAACTGGAAGTCGGTTGCTGTAATGGATGAACGACAAGATTTCCCCTTAGCAGTTGTATGGCCGAGGCACTTTATTGGAAAAATCCAGGGCTCTTAAACAGTCAGTGTGTTGTGAGTTGACATTCTTGTGAGGCACAACAAATGTGTTTAACCAACCACCATAAACCACAACAGGAACACGTGCTAGGTATAACCAACTACCAACACCACGGTGTGGACAATCATTGGTTCTGTCATTTGTTTTCCAGGGTTATGTAATTAGTTTTTCACCTCTAGTTTAGCTGAGTCATTCCCAGAATGCTTTTCTAGTTAGCCGAAGTAATGAGAGTGAGCAAGAGTTTTACAAGGGAAACAAGGCCTTCATTTTGTAAGGTTTTTCTAATCTGCAACAGGTTGCCAAGGATCTGGGTCATCACTCGTTTTTTTCTTGTACCTCTTTTTTCTCTTGAAGATGGTTTGGCTCCTCCTGTTGTTCCCCCACTTTTCGTCAGGACCAATAATTAATTTTGTGGTTATTCTGGGTTAGGTTTCTTAGGGAATTTCTTCCCATTTGTTGTCAGGGAGATTGTGAATGGACAGCGATTGAGAGACAAAAGGGACAGCCGAGTGCCTTGACATGTCATATAAATGGTTCAGGGAGGGTTTTGGCAGGTCCTAGCTGGGTGTAGGCAGTCCTTGCCCGGCTTGGAGGGGAGATGGTTGTGGTTTTGGGTGCTGGACTGCTGCTGCTCAGAGGGCTTGGTGGTGCTGTGGAATTCTCCTTGCTGCCTGTTGTTGAGCCCGCTGCTTGCAGGAGCTGCTGGCTGACTGGGAGTTTCCAGCACCCACCCTTGCCAGGAGGGACCCTCAGGATCTGAGGTGTTTCAGGGGAAACCAGACCCCCACTCATCTGATTTCTGTTTGAAATTTATACCACCTTTTTCCAGCCATACATTTGACACAATGGTTTTCTATTGAATGTAGTAAAACTGCTGGCTTCTGAATAAGGATCCTTATCGCCATTCGCACTGCTTGGCTCTGTGCTACTGATTTCTGCCCCACCTGTGTCATAAACTGTTGGGAAAAACTGAACTTCAACTCAGGGCTACAAATGAAACTTGGAATGAATCCCTGGTTTACTTAGGTCTCATCCAGAGGCCAAGTGACAGGTTGGCTGTCAGTGAAATTGTCCTGTGTGTGAGGCATGATGGATGTAAGGCCTTGCATTGCTGTCTGATTGCACTCTGGCTTGCTTAGAGTCAACACTTTGATCTTTTATGAAGTTAGCATGTCCTAAGATTGTATCATGTAGACTCTTAACTCCTACTGCAGTATGGGTTAAAGGAAGCAGGTTTTAGTTTCCTTTTTTCCTCCAAATGCCAGCCATATTTTGCTATTACATCTGCATGTTGACACAATGGTATTTTTCCAGGAAATTGCTGTGTAGTGTGTTTCCCTAGTCTCATAAAATTCTGGAGATCCACCAAAATAAGTAGAAAAATTACTTGAAAAACTTACGACATGTCAACACAAAACTAAATGTAAGTTAGATGAGGTGGGGCCTTACTCTTTTTCCCTAGCTTACAAATTACCATTTCAAATACTGTTAATAGTATTTAAACACTATGAATAATTTCTGAGATTGCTGCATCCTGTTATTTTTAAAGTGTTCTCGAAGAGTAAATGGAAAATACTGTGTAATAAGAAAGCTAACAATAAAGTTCGTTCCCTTTCTGGGCCATGCTGCCTTGGTGGCTGGGTGTTAAATACTGACATCCTGCTGTGTAAGCACACCCTGGTGAAAGGGGAATGTCACGTGTGGAATTACTGACTGGGTCAAACTGCCAGTTACTTAAAATACCTGTAACAGGGGGCCTTCTGCAGGTGCTGAGATTACATTTGGTGCTGGGTAATGCAGATTTCATGTTTATGTTGGTTGAAACTACAGGTATTCGAATGCTCGACCAGCCATTTATGACAGACATTATTGAGGCTTCCTCCATCAGTCATATGCCTCAAGTCATAGATATATATAGTGCCAGCTGGGGACCAACTGATAATGGGAAGACTGTGGATGGACCTAGAGAGTTAACACTGCAAGCAATGGCAGATGGTGTGAATAAGGTAACAGTCTTTTTAATAACTGGGGTTCTGGGGCAGAATCGTGTGTATGTGCTTGTGTTGAAACCAATGGCTTGGGAACACAATGCAGTTGCACAAATTATCCAACTTTCAGCATATTTCAAGGTTCTTTGTTGTTCTCTCTGCAATATTTGGTATTTTGGTATTGCTTTTATTGTATAGTCTTAGCATACTGTGTTTAGTCAGCTTATATATGCTTTTCATATGCCATTGCCATCAAGATGGAAGATCCTGATCATGTAAATATTCCTCAGGCTGAAACATGCCAGCTGTGCTACCTGCACCACATTGTTTGTTTTGGTGAGTTACCAGCTGAATGATTGTTTTGGATTTGGAACGTCTCTCAGGTCACTCATGTATGGTTGTTATTATAGCTGTAGTTGAACTGCAACGGATCAGATGTCCATGGACTAATATCATCCAGGAGCCTCCTTGTGTATTCCCACATTTCCACCTCCTTCTAGGAGTAATCTGTGGTCTTTGTAAAAGACACTTAATATCATCCTGTAATCTGTTTAACCTGCACGCTATAAGAAAGTTGGGGGAAATATGTGTGCCACAGCTCAAAACGAGGATAAACTTGCCCAAACAAACCAACCTTGCTTGGCTTTGTCTCTACCTCTTCAGTGTCATGCAGCCAAGACAACCATGACTGGTGCTGTAGGGACCTTCTCCCCTTGGCTGATTATAGATGGGTTTCCATATTGACAAAATCTGAAATTACCCAGCACATCTGGGATGGCTTTGTGTGGGAGCTCCACAATTATTCACTTTCACATCCAAATTATTTCTTCCTTTTACTTGTGCCAAATTCTCCCACTCTTCATCACCAGCATGCTGTAAGCAGCCCATTCAGTTTACCATGTTTTGTGACACAATAATTAAATCTACTGCTCTGATAAGTAGTGAAGCATCGAAAGCTTTCTCAAATGCTGAGCCTCAAATATTTTGCCTATAACAGAGGGATTATAGTCATCCTCATGCTCCCACCCATAAAATTGGCAATGTACTGCTGTAACACTGGAAGACCTGTCACAAGTTTCTTCTGAGTCTGCTGAGTTTTGTTGTATAAACTGTACAAACCTCTGCTGAGTTCAGAGTCCCTCTGAAGTCACCTTACACAGGCTGTGTTTCTTCTTGTGACTTTCATTTTTCTAGTGTTTCCATGAAGGTCCCCTTAAACACTTTGGTCTTGAGGGTAATCTTTCCTAAGTGTGTGACAGTTTTAGCAGCACTTTGATGTGTTATAATTGCTTGATCTCTCTTCTACTAATGTTGGTTGTAGCAGATATAAACTCTGAACAGAGAAAAATTTCCATGTAATTTTTGTGTTGTCCTCTTCCAATGGAGAACTTGTCTAAAAGTAGCAGAAAAGGTGGAAGAATGAAAACTGAACTAAATAGAGTTACTTTACCCTTCAAGAGAAGCAGATTTTAAATCGTCGTCATGGGGATTTTTTGCAATTTGGTATATAAGATATCTTTGAATTAAGTTGCTGTCATATTGCTCGATGCTTTAGTTTGTGGAGTTACACTGGATTTAACCTTCCCTTTGAATGTTAAATATCAGAGTAGGGATTTTTCTTTTCTGCTTTATTGCTTGGTTGGAGTCCCATACTTGGAGTGTTGGGCGTATGACTTTTTTAATGCCATGTCCTCAGGAGTGTTTGTCATTCTCTTCAAGAAATAATTTGCAGTATTAAGATCAGAAGGTGCCCTGAGATCACTTGGGTTGAAGTCTCAGGAAAGAGACAGAACAGTGACAGTGAGCTGTGCTCTGGCAAGGGTTGCTCTCATACATTACCAGGAGAGATAAAATTTACAGGAGAGCCTGCATTAGTAAACCAGTTCTGTCAGTCATTGCAGAATTAGGAGGAATGGTACTGGATTCTACCTAAGGATAATATTGTTGTCCAGGGACAATTACACTTAATCTCATAGTGGCAGTATCCCAGCTATCTCCTGGCAATATGTGCAGAAAAGGTGAGACAGTTCCACACCAAATAGCTCCCTTTGTGTTGTGATCATAGCTTTATCTTCCCTTCTTTTGCTCATTACATTTCCTAATAGAATGATTTTTTTGGGAGGGTATAGTTTGTTCTGATCTGGTCTTTTTTTTGGAGAGACAGATTTCCTTGAGGTATTTCAAGCTGTCAGTGGATGCTGGGTATTCTCAATGGTGCTTTGAAAAACCCACTACAGAGTTGGCTGCAAGTAAAGAAAGCTAACAAGCTTTTGGTGTAATACCTTTTTACCTAGTTTAGGTCTATAAGATATGCACCAAATTCTCTATCGACTGTAAAAATGTAAATCTAGTTTATGTCTATTTTCCAGTGTAACCCTCCTGTCTTATTAAAAAGTTTCTTCTGTAAACAGAGAGACAAAGAAACGTAGAAATTCCTTTTATCAGCCTAGAGCTGATTCTCACCACAACGATGGTTCACGAATTAATGATGAAGCTGAAATATTGGCAGGGAGGAAACAACATGCTGAGAATAAAAATGTGTTCTTAAACTAAAAGTAGTACTTTCAAATGTCTAGAAGGCAATATAAGATCTCTTGCATGGAGCAAGATTAATATCCTTGCTTCTAATGCAGTAAAATAAAAATCAATAAGTGGGAGTGATATAGTGTTCTTACAGGGAATATGCATTTGATTGAGTTGACAAACACAGGTAATGTTTTCCTTGCTGCCACCATACTTGGGAGCGCAGCTCAAGGAGGAACTCACTGCCAAGGACTTCATCCTTCCCACACTCTCCATTCCACTGTCATGCCCTTTAGAATTCCTCCTTTCAGAGCTACTGAGATGTAGCTACTAACCTGATAATGTCAATATGATAAAAACTGCAGAAACCATGAAACTTCATGTTTATATGCCCATTTTTGTCTTGAAGCAACCCAGCTATAACTGGGTGGGCTAAGGCCAACCTATCTTCTATTTCTGATATATGTTCTTCTAGCTGAAGACATCCCTGCTCATTGCAGAGGGGAGTTGGACTAGATGGCCTTTAAAAGTTTCCTTCCAACCCAAATGATTCTCTGATTCTATTTTCTTACCTTTGCTCTTCCATTATCTGTTCTTGTCATGTGTTAATCTCGTTCTTGCCTTCTTAATCATGCCTTTGTTTTGGTGTGCTGTTCGCTTGGAAGGTAAATAGCATGAATAGAGGCAGCACTAAAATAACATAGCTAAGGACAACACAATCTGCCACCACTGGCAATTCCTTTATGGGCTATTCACTAACTGTATTTCTAAGGCTGGACTCAAAAGGGGTGGTGTGAGTGTGAACTGAGGTGTCAGCATAACCCAGGTAATCAGAAGTTATTGGGGAAGGGACTCAAGCTGCTTTTTGTTACTAAGACACAATCCCACTAATTGTTTTAATGTGATCTAGCTTCACTGTGTTATCTCATGGCTTTATTTTATAGCATCAGGGAATAAAGGCAACGAACTCCTTAGGTGGTGTTCAGAAAATCTCTTTATTAACAGGAAAACAAGCCTTTTTATAGCCTCCAAATTGGCAGGCCAGGCATTTGCACCCAGAATTGTATCAGTCATCATCTTAAACAGGAAAAGGCAACTTAGGTCAAGAACTAATTCCACTTATCTTTTATGGTACATCCTGTGTAATGTCCAGTAAACATTTCTTATTTGCCATTTCATGAGTTCAGTTCTTTCCAGCTTCAGTTATTGGAATTTAAGGCAATAAAAAGAAGTAATCAACTAAACGGGTCTCTATCTATTGCATTTTTATGATGTAGGCTTTTATATTAGGAGGTTGTGAGGGGTTGCTCACAGACTGAATTAATTCTTTGAGACTTCACAGACTCAGCCATAATATATAACACATGATCCATTCGTGCTTCTGCTGGTGAAAACATTATTGCTTCCCTAATTTAGTTCTACCTAAGAGAATTCTGCTGAAGTAAAAATTGCCAGGGGAGCAATATTAAGAATTTATAGTCACATCATGTCTTTGTAATTGGGCTCACCAACGGAGGAAGAAAGGACAATGAAAAAACCGAAAGTAAATATTTCTCATTTGCCTCTCTCCAAGTGCACAGAAACTGTGTTACTATTCTTTGAAAATAGCAAGTTAATGAAGTATATACTGTTAGATACCTCTAACATCACTTTATTTGTTCAACAGCTAAATGAGGACAGGGAAATTTGTGATACGGCAGCCATCTGATTACTCCACTTTTGAGGAAGCCTGATAAGCTTCTTTATAACTTGGGAGCCCTTTACTGTTGTATTTCCATTGTGTCTGAAATATGCATTATAATTCCATGCCTTGTCTTACTCATGTAAGACAAAATCAAACCTTATTAAAACCCCACACATGTTGTATCTGCTGGGAATTCTGAACCCTGGTCATCTGACGGGGGTGCTTTCTAAGGAGGCAAGACAATAATGTAGTCTGAAAACGTTGGTTTTGTTGCCTCACTCTGCCCCCAGTAGTGGTTTTTGCCTAATCTCTGTGCCACAGCTCAGCAGATACATGGTTTAGGTTCCCAGCAAGGCTGATGACTGCAAGCTGGGAACGTTTACACAGTGCTGCCAGGGGCACAGGGGAAGCTATGATGCTCGAGTTTGTCACACCACTTGGAAATGCTGGGAAGGGTCACTGGTAAAGAGTAAATTGGATGTTTAGAGTTCCTCAGTGATAATCTAGCTCAGAGATAATGAGAAGAGGATGAGATTGATTTTTTTGCAAATATTATCAATACCAGAATTAGGCCTGTAGAATTGTTATATTATCACTTATGGTACACAGCCCCGCATCCAACAGAAAAGACATGGCTAATTAAAAGGTTTTGCCTCAGCATTTTCAAAGTTCCCTCCTTATTTCCCTGCTAGACTGAACCCCAGTTGAAACTAATGCTGCCTCTCTTCACCAAAAGTGTAATTTTACATTCATTTCTCTTGGCTAAGTGAAGTCCATCCAATTTTAACAGCAATTTCGATGCAGAAAATGGCTCAAGCCTTATTTTTAGCCAAAGGAGGTGTTAACAATTATGCAATTAATTGTGGGCTGGTGGATGTGAGTTCAGTACTCTTCTGTGACTGAATCTAAAATAAGTTACAGAAAGCCTTTTATTAGGATTTACAAATTACAGGGCTAAGGTTTTTTGAGAATTGTGTTTGTGGCAGTCTTTTGGAGTTGGGTGGTTATTCCTTGACCCAAATAGTTTTGGAAATCTGGTAGGACAAACTGGACAGCTGGTTATTGAAGATAGCAAAATGTGAAAGGGACAAAAACAGGAGAAGCAGGACTGAGATGTGGTTCCAAGTGGCATATTATCCTCTGCACAGTAGCCAAGTGTTGAACTGAGTTCTTGCTTCTGCCAAAACAGCCTTTTCTCCTCCACTGCTGGATACAGGAGGGTTAGACAGGCCAGCAGGGAAGGGACAGGGCCCTCATCAGTGGTCAATTTGAGAGGATAACGTAGCTGCTGTTCTTTCTGAGCTGAACTCTATGGCTTGTGGCTGTGCTGGGCTTTTCCAGTCATAGATTTCAGCACCTCCAGGCTTTTGGAAGGAACTGGATGTAGAAGAAGTGCAAAGGCATTCAGCTCAAACAAGGCAGCTGCCCCCCTGAAGCTGTGTGGTGGCAAACTTGCAATCCAAATATGTTTACTGCTTAAACTCTGGTATCTCTGAGGTCGCTTGGCTGGCTGTCAGAATGTGTTTCTGCCTAGATTTTGCTTTAGGTTTTAACAGTGCCCAAGTCATCAGTATAGGAAAGGAGCCTTCCAACCCAAGAAGACACAGGCTACCAGATTGCTCTAGGCAAATCACAGCCTACCAAATAGCTCTAGCAGCTGGAGGAGTCAGAAGAGTGAGGGATGTCAGGGATGCAGGAACATGCAGGCTCTGGAAAACCCTGGCAATGCAAAAAGTGGGCAGCAGTTCAGGGATGCCAAGGACTCGGTGCCTCCAGCTGGTTTGTAGTGCATAGCCAGATTGCTGGTGCACGGGAAGGGTGGGGAGACCAAGGAAGAGCAAGGTGTCTGTGTAATCTCCAGGAGGGAGGTCTTGGGAACCCAGTCTGATGCTCCCCACCAGGTCATGACAGCAGAAAAATGGTCCAAAGCTCTTCCAGTCTGTCATTGCCTTGGCGTGTCCCAGCCTGGGAATATAACGGTGATTTCATTTTACCTGTGTGGGCTGCAAACTGTACTTCCTGCAATAATTAGCAATTGCTACTTGAAGGATGCAGGTTTTAGTTACAAAATGTGTAAGGATTTTCCAATAATTCAGTCATGAAGAGAAAGGAATCCTCTTTTCAGAGGAAAATGCAGTCAAAGTAAAAAGAGGCCAGAAATTATCTGAGTCCTATTCATGAGTCAGTAGGACCCATGAAAAAGATGATAAGAAACTGTAGAATTTTTTTCTTTTCCTGGAAAACCAGTCTATCTCTCACCATTGCAGGCACACAAATTGCTATTAAATTATATAGAAGGTGGTGAAACACCTCTGTTTTCCTAGCAGGAAGAATTACAAAATAGCTGTCATATATCATGCAGGAAGAAAGATGCTTATAAAATGTGTGTTTTGAATTTGTTACAGAAAGCAATTTTCCGTTCTATAATTTTTTCACTTTTTTTCCCAAATGTACTCTATCTGTATGTGCTTTCATAGGAATGAAGGAGTGCATAAACATCACCAAACCATTTGGCTGTCCTTATCCTGAAATACCTTTTCACTGCACCTAAAAAAATACCTCCTCACAGTCAGGTGCTGTTTTTTTTCTTCTTACTCACTCCTGCTTGCCTCCTAGTGTCCTGATTGTGTCCTTCCTTGATACTTTGCTTTTCAGGGCAGGAGTCTGTTCTTTGTTTTTAATTTGTATTGGTTGGAAGTTGTTCCTCCTGATCTACAACTGAAGCATTAGGCCAAGTCCAAATGAAAAATGTTCTCTAAAGACTTTTATGTTCCTTCCATCCATCATCAGCCAGTGCTGGGTGGCAGTGGGAGAAGTGGAGGAGCCATTGCAGAGGCCATGCCATGTTAGAGGCCCTGCTGTTACTAACATGGGAGCTTGTCAGCCTTGATGAGAAGGGTCAGGGAAGCTGGAGGAGATTTATTTGTCAAATACATTCATTTTTCTCTGGAAAGTGTGATCCAACAGTCAAAACGTCAGGAAACACTGGCTCGGGTACTAGCCCAGCAAGCCTGATGAATGAAGACAATAACAAAGGGGAGGAAAAATGGTTTAAGATCTGCCTGAAGTTACATAAAGTGAGACAGGCTGAAGTCCTCTGCCAGCTCACTTTTGCAAAGTAGTTTACTAAAGACATCTTTCTGGGATTGTGCACTTGTGGAAGATGAGAAAAAGGGTAAGAATATTTCTCAGGGGTATTTTTTCCTCATAGTCTACTATCCCAGTAAGGATACTGGAAATAGAAAACCTGCTGTTTTCTCAAAGAGAGCTTCTCAGGAATTGCCTGTGAATTACTAAACATATAGCCTTGCCCAGAATTTAATTCTGGTTTAATCTGAATTGAGAGGTGGGCCTCTCGGGCTGGTTACCAACTGCACCAAGATCCATTTTCAGCTCTGAGCGAGATACATCTTCAGATGGCTCGGAAGGGCGAGTACCAGGCTATGCATCACTTTTGGAGGAAATTAGCAGGTTTCTGCAGGATTCTGGAGGAAAAATACTCTTTAAAATGTATCTTACTATCTTGCTGGTGGTGTCTTCTTCCTGACTCTTCCTTCAGGTTCCCTCTGGTGTTTACAGTGTATGTTTTTACTGCCTTCTTCATTCCTGTTTTTGGTCCAAATGTACAGCAGCTTGAGTCACACCACTAACATTTTTTAGGTTCACATAAGGTTGAGATGCAAATAGGAGCTTTCAGCTCCCTTTAAATATGACAGTTAACCTAACTGGGATTTTTTTCTGGTTTAGCACAGAATCAAAAGGTGGTATGAGTGGGAAGGGACCTTAAAGACCATCTAGTTCTAAACCCACTGCCATGCCATGATGCCACCCAGTAGATCAGGACTAGAACAGTTTTATTACTACCCTCCAGAGAACTGAAAATTCACTTCCCCTGAAGCCATATAAGGGATGTAACTCCCATGAAAGTGATATCCTGAGGTTATTCTTAAGTTACAGTAATTGCATGCATAAAACCCATCCTAGAGTTTCAGATCCTCAGTGAATCCTCCTTGCTTCAAACCAGCAATTTCTTACATCCATGTTCTGCTATTCTGCCACATATCCCACCTGTGGGGGAATAGTTGGCAGCATGGAACAGTTCTGCTGAGCAGGGCTAAGTCTTTCTCTGTGCTGGACACTGTACAGGTTAACTTCTTGTTAGCACTTCAGTGAATTTCTCACATGAAGTATTTCCTCTCCCTTTCAAATGACAGGAAGGGAAAAATTGTTTAAGAATTGGTCCATGCATGACAAGCATCCTATTCCTGCCACCAGCAGCCACCTGCTTTCTGTGTTGGACAGCACCGTTTGGTGGACAGCTTTTTTGGGATAGAGGCTGTCCAGAGGCAGGCAGAGGGTTGCAAAGGGATGTGGTGGTGTAGGTGGGTGTGATGGTGGCAAGTTTGGGATGTAGCCTCTGAAGGCAGTCCAAAGACCAGGTTTGGGCCCTGTAAGCTAATGGCAGTCAGAATACAAAGTGGGATATGGAAAAAGTCAAAGAGAAAAAAAAGGCATAACTGGTCATTTTCTACTGATTTTTATTATGTTTTGTTAAATAAATTGCTAGCATGATTTTGTTCTTAAAGGTATATTTTTTTGCAACAGTATCATCCTCCCTTAAAACTCAAATGACTAATATCAGGTCTTTGTGGGAGTTCTTAGATGGATTTCAGTGAGCTTTTTCGTAGTCATTATCTTTATTATGAAAATCTGTGTCCTGAGATGTTATATATCCCAGTGTCAGCAAACCTACTGTGCAATTCAGTGGATTATAATGCAGCTCACTAACATGCTTGAAATAATGAGGTTGCTCTGTTCAGTGGGGTGCAATGAGAAAAAGAAGCTACTGCTGGGAACTTAGATTTGATTTAAAATCCTGACTGAAAAGGTTCCCTATTAAAATGCCACTGCAGGTTACCAAGTTTGTATATTCTTTAACTTCCATTTCATGTTAGGCAATGAGAAGGCCAGAAGAAGCTTTGTAATCTTTTGCTCAGTGCATCTAAACACTGTGTTAAATTCCAGCCTTGCAGACTTCTGGTGCTCTTGGAAGTAAATGTTGGATTACGTGAACTAAATACAGAAAGAAATGGTGGCTGTGCTGGAATCAGTTGGAGATCTGAGCTTTGAGTTCCATAGCACTGATCTTTCCCTGAGAGTTGTAGTTCTCAGGTCTGACTCATTTTCAGGCAGCTCCTACCTCTGTCTGATTATGGAATTAGAAGGAGCTAAGTTGATCCCTTCCCACTCCCTGCCTACCTGGAAGTTGGGGAGAGGGTATGGAGTTCTAGCATTTAATTAATGGGAAGCCTTTATAGTGGCCCTTCAGCTTCAGTCTCTCCTCTTCATCTCAGCATAATTGCTGGGCTATTTTTCTGTAGATTATTTGTATGGTGTCATGACTTTATTTTCCCTTTGAAATAGAAGCCTGGTTTGTCATAAAAACAGCTCTGAGCTAATCATACCTTTGGAAAAAGAAATCTATTGAGAATAAAAGGTGCTGGTAGAGCTTTCTAGCCATTGTCTGAATCTAACTATATCTTACAAACCCAGCCTGTGAGATGACCTATATCCCTTTTAAAAGAACAATTTTCCTCATGGCACTTAGACCGTGACATAAATGGTATTGAATCCATAAAATGTCTTAGCATCTGGCACAGCAGCCTCCAGGGTGTGAAGCAAACCAGGAGATAAATGGAAGTGTTCTGTGTACACAAGGCTGCAGAACTGGCTTTGGCTGCCAGTTACCTGGATTTAATAACCTGAGTAGGTCTGTGTGTTTTCAGCTGAAGCTTGATGTATGTTTTGTTTGTACCAGTTTTCTCCTTTATAGATGCCCAGCTTTACAATTAGATATGCAGTTGTTTTGCCAATTGATGGGGGCAATTTAAAGGACAGAGACACCAGTGGAAAGAATGGTCTTACTTTATACTAATATTAAGGCAACACAGAGGTAAAATGATGTACTAAATAGAACAGTAAGCTTACTACGCGCTCAGCTTTAGCAACAAACAAAATAAGCAAGATAATGCACCTAATGAGTACTATATGAGAGAGAGAGAATAGTGATTGAGAAAGATACATCAGCAATTGCCTAAATGCTTCACTGCCATTCAGAACCCACAGTTGCAGGTTGAGGAGCCCCTGCTGCAGTGGCAATTTGGAGAGCTTTGCCAGGAATTGGGGTGTCCTACACAGTGCTTCCACTCAGAAGTGAGGTCTCCAAAGTTGCTGCAAGGGGGAATCCCAGCTTTTATAACACACTTCCCAGCCAGCCAGGACCAGAGCTTGGCCAGAGCCCAGGCCATGGTTGGGGAAGGGGTTTCTTACAAACAAGCATCTGGTGATGTCAGTTGGGAAGGTTGATTGAAATGATACATTTATTAACATGTCTTGCAGATACTTACACAAGGTCATGTGAAAGCTCCTAAAGCAGCCAGTTTGGTGTTAAAAGAGCAAAAGCGGTTTGGTGAGTCTGTACACAAGGTTCTTTTGGTAAATGACTAACATAGTATCAATTACATGATTTTCAGGAGTCATCTCTGAGTCAGCTTTGGCTCGTTCAGGCCTGAGCACTTCAGCAGCTTAAAGTAGCTGCTATCTCCTGTTTGCAGTTTAACTCCAGAGTTAAACTGGATTTTCCCTCCCACAGGGCCGGGGTGGAAAAGGCAGCATCTATGTGTGGGCCTCTGGAGATGGGGGCAGCTATGATGACTGTAACTGCGATGGTTATGCATCAAGCATGTGGACAATCTCCATCAATTCTGCCATAAACGACGGACGGACAGCTCTGTATGATGAAAGCTGCTCTTCGACCTTAGCCTCCACCTTTAGTAATGGGAGGAAGAGAAATCCAGAGGCTGGTGTGGTGAGTCCTGATACCATTGTGCTGTTGTTGCTGTTTTTGTGCATTCTCATGACCTATTGCAACTCTTTGTACTTTGGAGCAGCAGATGGTTCTTTGTTGATGTGGATATTTTTTCATCTGCACTGTGTGATGGTGCCAGAAGTGGCAGCTGAGGAGACGTGGGATTTAGACTGAGAACAGCAATGATCTTCCATCTCTTAGAGCTTCAAAGGAAAGTCGGTGCTTTCCTTTATCAGAAACCAGATTTAGAAGTTCAGTTGCCCTTTTCCCAGAGGACAGTGTGACAGAAGGTCTCTGTAAAAATGTAACTTAACATCTGAGATCATATTTACTTGTACTGGCAGACTTCTGCTGTACAAGCAGCACACAGCAGAATGACATTTAGTCCCAGAGAGGACATGCAGGGTTTTCAGATCACCAGAGCCTGCTGTTGCTGCAGGGCCATACCTACAGCTGGAAAACAGGCAGGTTCTGTTCAATTGTATTTGGGACTCTCCCACTGTAGTGATCACTGCTCTTCAGCACCTTCAGACCAGCCAGGACATAGTTCAATTTACAGAGTGGAAAATGCAGCTGTATTAAATCAAGGTTAGTTTTTGCCAAAAGCTGTTGTACATTTTCCACGTCCCTGTCTCAAATCCCCCAAGACATATTGTACAATCCTACATGCCCACATGCAGCAGCAGCCAGAACACTTGTTTCCGTCTTCATATCAGCTCTGTGATGATACCAGCCAAGATGGTCTGTGGCACCTTTGTAATTATTGCCATAAAATGCATTTCTAAGGTTTTCTTCTTCTAATCTGCACAGAAGACAGCAGTCTGCTGCTGCTGCTGGTCCCAGTGTTGACAAATGTTAAGAAACTCAATAGTGTTAACAATTCTAGTTTCAAATCCTTCTGATAATCACAAAGGAATTTAAGGCCTTTGGTTAAACTGTGTTTATAAGGAGTAAATGTGTTATAAGTGATAATGAGCACTGGTTTACTACGTCACGACTTGCTCTTTCATTTATGCTCTATGTCTCATTGAGGTCCTAAACTGATACACTCTTCCAAAGCAGAAAACAGATCGTGGGCACAAACACAATTAAAGAGCAAGGGCACAAACACCACTTTCTGTATTTTTCTGAGTCTGTAGCTGCAAGGAAAATGGGATAGCTGGTTTCATTAATTACATCTAATATCGTTGCAGGCTACAACAGATTTGTATGGCAACTGCACCCTGCGTCACTCGGGCACATCTGCAGCTGCCCCCGAAGCAGCCGGAGTGTTCGCCCTGGCCCTGGAGGCTAAGTATGCTCTTGAAAAATTCCTTGTGAGCTCTAGAGAGGAGAGGGCCTGTGCTTTGTTTCATGGTGTTCATCATTTCAGTTGGCTGGCTGTGGCACGAGGCTGCAATGCCCAGCTCAAAAGCTGCCTCCTACAGTGGTGACATGCATAGTGACTTGCAAATGGAGCAACAGCCTTGCCAAAGCCACCTGGCAGGTGTATTTTGGCTCTCTGGCTCTCTCTGTGTCCTCCCCATTCTCTGCATCCAGGGACTTGTCTTCTTTCGCACTGTTGGGAGGAAGAGATTATTTAATTTCTCTGCATGTTCTCTGTGAAATGCCCAGGCTGCAAAAATACAAGGATGAACCTGTAGTATCAGACAGGAGTTCCTCTTGTGCCAGGTACTGTCTGCAAGGACTTATGCTTATGGAGAGGACAAAGAATGGGGATTAAGAGTGATCTTTCAACAAAAGCTTTGTCTATCCATGGTTTGTAGAGACAGCAGTCGGTCTCTCCTGTTTAATAGCCATAGGCAGATTGATTTTCCTTGAAGTTGTCTAAATCTTTTTCACATTTTCTGTATTTGGCACCTGGGTCATCCAGTAACAATCAGTTCCTCAATATTTTTTTGGCAATGGTAATGTGGAATGTTTTCTTTGTTTTCTTAACCCGTTGCTGGTAGTTTACTTCTGTGTTGTGTAGTTGTTCTGTTACATGAAGGAATAAATATCCATTGTCTATTTACCATCTCCATGGTATTCATGACACTGGAACCTTCTTGTATATCTTGGAATCATTATCATCTTCTCTGTTGATTAGGAAAAGTTTTCCTTACAATAATTTATACCAGCTTTTTACTTTGTGTTAAATCCTTCCATGAACTGAGGCAACATTTGCTTAGTTGCAGAGCTCCAGTTGCTGTAACCATGGTATAAAGTGAGCACTATGTGCATAGTTTCCTTCAACAGTGCAGAATTGTGAAGGTCTGTGAGAGGAGGCCAAGTTTACATTAGCAGATCAATGATTATCATGCTCAGAGCATGACTTGGTCCAAGTCTCAATTTTCAGGTTTTATACATGTAAAACACATGCCAAATGTTTAGCTTTGGATGATCATTCCTTCTACTATCAAACTCATTCAGGGAGAAAGCCACTATGTAGTAAATTAATATGGCCATAAAAATAGAAATGTTTAATGAATTTCCCAACCACTGCATGTTTAAACTGGACTGGAACCTAAGCATCTCAGTAATAATTATCATTCTTCTTCATCTGAGCTACCCGGAAAGACTGGAATTACTCTGCTGAATTATCATGAATAGGAATTAGACTTAATACCCCTGGCTTGTACTGGGATTTCTAGGCTTTGCTGAGAAGGCAGCAGAAGAGAGAAGGAGCTGTCAGTGTCTCCTGTCTCCTTCTGGCTCTATTAAATTGTATTGTGCAGAACTATCCTGGATGAGCCTTCCCAGGAATGACTGAGAATCTCCCATGAAGCCTGTTCTTGCCTGCATTACATCTGTCAGCTCATACTCAATATAGGACTGACATGTCTTTCAAACCAGACCAGTCTATGAAATAGGAAGTGCAGCTTTAAGATATGTAGCAAGCTCTTAAAATATTTCAATAAGAATGATGCAAGTGACACTTCTTTTCAGCTCTCTTGTGTCACCTTGGGGTGACAGTGATTGGCTATTCTGGTGTACATTCAGCACGCACACATGCTTATTACTTGGGGCACAGGGAGCTGAAAAGCAGATCCTTTTAGGCTGATGGTTTGAATCAGACATATTGTGATGATGAAAGAGTTCATCATAAACCAACTGGAGTAGCTTTAGTTATGTAGAATTAGAATATCAGCTCTAAAGCTCCTAGAAAAATAAGTGCCCTTCCTGTCATCATAATCACTGCACATCTAGGAAGACAAGAGAAGACGATGAAAAATGACCATTGAAACAAGGTAAATATTACTTGACTGCATCCGTCCATGCTAATGTAATATGGGTGACAAACCTCTGCCCTACTTTACAGTGCAGACCTGCAGCCACCTACGGCCCATATATCCATATTTACAGAATCCTGACATTACTAACACCTGGGTCGTTAGAGCTCATCAGCTTCATCACATTGGAGCTTCTCAGGGTGGATCTTGGAAGGTCCATGGGAAAAGCAGGAGGAGCAGGCAAGAAAAAGGAAGCAAGATCTAAGAGGAAAGCTCAGTGCAATTTTTCATCATCTTTTAATTTTTGTATTTTTTGCGGGATCTGGTATAATATCTTACTAATTTTATTAGTTTTAAAATTGCATGTTGGATCTATAATGTCTAATTAAAAGAAGTTATTTTTAATCAGAAATGATTTTGCAATTTTGGGGAACATATTTTGGAAAAGTGCTATGTAATTCGAACCTATTCTTGTTCCCACTGAGATCAATAGAAGCTTTGTTATTGGTATGTGTACAGTTACAATTTCAATGTTATTCATAGAAGCGAATTTCACCCAAAGGCTCACTCAAACACAGCCTTCCTTTAATATCTGCTTGGAAATGCTGTAATGTTTATTTCCCCTGTTGCTCTTCCACAGCTTGGGTCTGACCTGGAGAGACATGCAGCATCTGACAGTGCTCACCTCCAAGAGGAACCAGCTTCACGATGAGGTTCACAGGTGGCGCAGGAATGGCGTTGGGCTGGAGTTCAACCATCTCTTTGGCTATGGTGTCCTGGATGCAGGAGCAATGGTGAAGATGGCAAAAGACTGGAAGACTGTTCCTGAGAGATTCCATTGTGTTGGAGGGTCAATACAGAACCCTGAGTAAGTGGATAGTCTAGTGAATGTGTTTGGCTTCTTCCAGGCGTCTGGGAGACCGCAAGCATACAATTACGTTGACAAAGATAGTCAAAGAAAATGAAGGGGTTTTTCTGAGGAACCCTAACCAGTAATAAGTTGATATAGCATTTTTTATCAATAATTCTTGATGAAACCACATGATCTGTCAGTTCCTGGCTTGCTGGAGGAGTACATTCTACAGCACATCTGTATCCTCATTGCTAGTGCCAGTAGTGTTAATAGCAATATCCATTTCTCCTGGGCACTCACAGGTATTTTTGTGCTAAAGTTCCTGTGGATAAAGAGCCTGTCCCCAAATGAAAATATGGGAGGCTGGCACTGTAAGTTACATAAACTGCTGCCACATTAAATATCTATCAGTCAGGTCATATCTCACTGTGAGATTGTTCAGCAGACAATTTTATCTCCAGAAGACTGAAACAATCATCTACAGGTACCAGAGATTCAGTTTGAACACTGCAGCATTTAATTGCACTTGTTTTAAGCTCTTCAAATCTCTAATTGCAGGGTAGATAGATTATTTTCTGATTTACCTTTATGTGCTAAAGTGAATGAGTCAACAAGTGAGGAAATTAGTACTAATTGACTACAACAGCTGTAGTTTAATTTAAGCAATTGAAATACTAACCTAATAATGGCCTAAAATATGTCTATCCCATTTGAAGTTTGACTTTTTAGTGCCATTTTTGAAGGCAACATTATACTGTTGGAAAAAGAAAACAAACCAGGATGCTACCTGAGTACATAGCTCAGCCAGGCAAAGAGTGAGGAGTTCCCCAACCTTCCAGATTGGATTTGCATGAACCAAGGTTCTACAGCTGAGCTCTGAGTTTTAATTTATCTGGCCTATGCATGCTCACAGGTAAAAAACAAATGAGAATGCTGAAGCTAATTTTAAGATATCTCTTAATTATTTATTTATAATTAAACACAGACAAATAAGTTTATTTATCTGAGTGCAGCTCCTTTTATTGAAGTGGGGATTATCCTAGAGGAGGAGAGAGCATTTCTTTCTGTAGGCTGTAAGGTACCCCCTGCCACTTGCCTGACACGTCTATATATTAACAGCACTGCTGTAATATTTATGTTCCCCAATGAAAACATCACTGACAGGAGATAATAAGCATCATGAAGTGCAACATGTACATTTTTTTAAAATTGCACTGTGAAAAAAAAAGCTAGCTAAATAACAGCATCTCCAGAAATTCCTTTGAAATGAAAACTACACTACACTTCTGCTGTGGATAATTGGGTTATTCTTTCAGTTTGGTCTTGCTGGAGCAGTATTTGCTATATGTATTCTCTGTATTTTTATTTAAGGATAGATATTTGTATACATAAAATACGTATTCAGTATAGATTTATGAAGGTGTGTAGTTGATATAGACGTGTGTTGCAGAGCAGTATTGTCAGTTAAGCAAAAGGCTGGGAAATAATTAACAGACAGAATATACAGTGTGCTGAAAGCAATCAGTATTTAAAATAAAAACACTTGTTAGCAATAGGAACTTTTCCTGACAAGGGTTCTGGCTGGTTTAAGGAAATACGAAGCTTTAAGACATTGTGGTCCATTAGCTGAGCAACAGGAGCACACAGGAGCTCCCCCTGCTCATCTCTCACTGTGTACTACACCATGCAAAAGTGTATTCACTATATATAATCCCCCACTGGGTACTAGGCCATGGATATACTACCTATATATACATATATATATATATGTATATATGTGTGTATATACATATATATACATTTGGCAGTGGCATATTGTAAGGCTGGGGAAAATCTGTCTTCTCTTCTGCTCCTTTTTGTCGAGCTTTTTCCACCACCCCTGGTTCTTTTTGTTTCTTTGGGAAAATTCACCTGGACTACAATAATTAGTCTAGTGAAGCAGAGAGTATTAGATCCTAATTAATAGGAAAGGGGGAAACAGTGCAAGTCTTTTCTCATGTATTTTTAGAAAGCTGAGAGAACTTTTGCACTGCAGTACTTCAGAAGGTGGAGAGAAAGGCTTTTTGCAGCTGTCAAGCCGTCTGCAGAGCAGATGTAGTGGGAACACATTTGGTTTTTTCCTGGGTTTTAGTCTTGACAGGAAGAAAAGACTCACATTATGGTATCCCTTGTCATTAACTGGAGGAGGTAAAACACTTACCACATTTCTGGGAATGAAGCAATGTTTGACAAAGCTTTGTCCACTGTGTGAGAAGGCTATGAGACAACATGAATTCAGATTGAGTTGAGATTGAGGCTTCCCATGCAGAGAAACTGCAAGCACATGGCAACTATGAAATCACAATCCTTCAACTCTGTCTGCATGTAGTGCGTTTTTCCTGTGCTTTGGCACATAAAATAATTATCTAAAGGATATTATAATTAGATGCCCAAATATTTTAGCTATACAATATTTATGTTATACCAACTTCTGCTCTATGATACTCAGAACAACACAGGTTTTTCAGTTTAAGGTAAGTGTTTAAATGCTTTGAGAATCTGGATCTGAATGACTTTTTACTCTGCAAGTACTCCCAAGAAGGCAGTTCTCTGTGAAAGGGGGATGGAGACTGGCCTGAGCCAATTAGTAATATACTAAGCTGTAATACCTGGAGCTTATCTCAAGAAGAAAAGAATTCCTGGAAGCCAGGCTTGAATGAAATGCTTTCACTAGTCTCTAAAGAACAGTATTTCATTAGCAGAGGGAAAAAGCTGGTACAGATTTCTTTTGAAAAGAAGGTATTCATTACCCCAGGTTGGTCAATGCCCTTCAGAAGGCTCTCAATTTGACTATAGAACTGAGGTCAGGAAGAAGCCATGGGAAGACAAGATAATGACAAAGTGACTGGAGTCTTTTATGACTTACCCCCCTTTTAAATGATTCCTGTAATACTTGTCGCTCAATTATTTCTTTTAGACACAGGAAAATGTCACACTGCTTACAGAACACTGACAGTGAAAATGTAGAACATTTTTATGCTTTCCATGTATTTTGCCAGCTAGCTTCTGAGTGGGTAATTGCAAGTTGCATCCTGACCCCAAGGGGGTTAGAAGGCACTTGGCAGCCTCAGCTCCTGGGCCAGACAGCACTTTGGCAACTCAATAAACGTGTGTGACTTCTTTCCCTGGTGTATGTGCTCATGCACAGGAGCCATCCAAGGATGGAAAACTTTGTTTTTCAAATGAGCCAACTCTAGGATGCCAGGTTTGTGCTGGTTTCCAAAGCAGAGCAAGGACATAGGCTTTAATGTGACTGCTTTGAAATTCTGTGCAATTGGCTCCTCCATCACCAGAGAGCCATTTGCTGCTGTCATTTAAGGAAACTGACATGACTGGCTGCTCACAGTTCTTTTACTGAATATACACATTATTATGCAATTACCTAATATAGGAATGATAAGTAAAGACAACCATTAATATTAGTTCTTAAAGAGCAGTATATGCTTCTTAATTGTATTACTTCTCTCTTTGTGTTGGTGTACATTTCATAATTATTTACAAATTAAGGCTTTGGTATAGTTTTCTAAAAAGAGAACGTTCTCTTTGTGGCTAAGTTGGCAACTACTATTTCCTTACGTTTTCATGTATTAGTAAGGAAAATAATATAGGTTTTTCCTGTGAGGCCAAAGTTTTAGCATAAGCCATGTTGTGCTGTGTTAATTTGCCTAATTACCTTTTGACCAACAGGAAGATCCCACCAAATGGCAAGCTGGTCCTCAAGCTGACAACCGACGCGTGTGAGGGGAAGGAAAACTTTGTCCGCTACCTTGAGCATGTGCAGGCAGTTATAACTGTGAACTCCACCCGGCGAGGAGACCTCAACATCAACATGACCTCACCCATGGGAACCAAGTCCATTCTGCTGAGCCGGCGCCCCAGGGATGATGACTCCAAGGTGGGTTTTGACAAATGGCCTTTCATGACCACTCACACCTGGGGAGAAGACCCCCGAGGCACGTGGGCTCTGGAGATTGGCTTTGTGGGCAGCCAGCCCCAGCGGGGCGTGCTGAAGGAGTGGACACTGATGCTGCACGGCACTCAGAGCGCACCGTACATAGACCAAATAGTAAAAGATTATCAGTCCAAACTGGCCATGTCCAAGAAGGAAGAGCTGGAAGAAGAACTAGATGAAGCTGTGGAGAGAAGCCTGAAGAGTATACTGAGCAAGAACTAGTGCTGTGTTGCATGACGGTGTCTTTCCTTCCCCAGAGCCCTCTACTCACCGTTCTACTATCCAAACCTCTGTGTTAGACGTATTCCAATGATTGTCTCTGTAGCCAAATTATTGCCCCTTCTTGATTTTAAAGTCTTATATCTCATCAATAATTATTTTAATTGCCACTGAAGCAGTCCATTTTTTGGCTCTAAGCCACAAAATATATCCTACCAAATACTATGTACAGTTTGTGACTGTAAATGATGATTTTTCTTCTGTGTCATACAATAGGTAATAACCTGCAAAGAAGTTAATGGCTTTTCCCTGCATATTTTTGTGGTAAATGTTTGTATTAAAAAAGAATGAATTTTAACATTGGAAGTTGGTGATAATGGGCACATTTTTAAAAATGACTGTGAGAGAGGGAATCACAAAGAGGTTGTCTGGAGAGGTCTTTAAACGTCTAACAGCTCCTTCTGCTTCACTGACTTCAGTGGGACTTTCCCCATTGGGTTCAACCAAAGTAGCACTAGACCCCACAAAAAAGAAGTAATCCAGAGATAAGAAAAATTCACCAATCCAACTTGCAGAAATCCAATTCTTTTGAGGGTTTTCTTTCATACTACAGTTACACTACACACACTCTTCAGCTACACGATGGATCAATAGACGTGCAATAAGGAAGGCAAAGCGATGCCAAAGCTGGGTGGCAGGGAGAAGTGATTTGCAAACTGGGTCAGGGCATTCTAGAAGCACAAGTCCCAGTTTTGGTGGAGTTTTTTTTAGTTTGGTTGGTTTGGGGGTTCGTTTCCTGTGCTGATTTTTTTTTAAAAATTTTATTTTGCAATTTTGGCAGTTTAAATCATTTTACCATCTTACAGCAGAACAAGCACATAGGGATGAGCTGAAGCATTTCTGGCAGCTTGTGTGCATCTGCAGGTCTCTCTACTGAGATGTTCTCCAGCACTGTAAAATGAGGCTGTGTCAGCATAATCAACCACAGACACCTGTTTCCTGGGGTTTACGACCCAGCTGCCAGTAAACTGCTGTGGGGGAAATGTGAAGCACACAGTTTCAGTCCCAAAGCAATTTTTAATTTCAATTTCCTTCCTTAAAGCTAGATATTTGCTGGTTTTATGCTATACAAATATATTTAAGGAGAAAAATATGCCTAAGTTATTAAATTGTAATGCAAAGTTGGCCTCCTTGAGAAATAAAATACAGTGTATTTGGGAATATTTGTTGGTAGTCATTGTTCTTTGCTGTTTAAAGTCAGTCCCATCTCAACTTTTTGGACATTAGTTAAAGTCCATCTCTCACCCTCAGAGTATACTCTGGCTATTGCTGCAAAACATAACATTCTCCCAGGTGGGAATTACTCACGGAAGCAACCACTACATGTTCTCAGGTGTGAGATCCCAAATTTAACCTTTGAATAATAAAGGTTCTTGATTCTGCAAGTATTCAGGCATTTACTCTAAAGCCCATCAGTGGACCTACTCAAATTTTAAGCAAATACTTCAGATCTTTGCAGGATCCAAGATCTACATTTTAGCAGTGACTAGTTTTAGAATTGTATGATGTATTTTTAATATGCAGAGTATTAATCTAAGATTAGATTAGTTTTAATAAGAGTTGTCCTGGTTGATCCGGTGCATAGTAGTAGAAACACATTCAGTAAGTAAGTAAGTATTTATCTAACAAAATAAAAACATAACCCAAAGGTTCTATGGTGGACGTGTTTCACTTAAGAATGTATAATCTATGCTGTTAATTCCAGTGAATATCCATCTTTTATTTTTCCATAAGAGGCCTGTTCTTTCCTTTTCCAAATGAAAAATACACAGCTCAACCTACTCAAAGTCTATGCTAATTACACTCCAAAGCCAAGCCAAGCAGCCTCACACTACTCACAGGTTCCACGTTGTGTGCCGCAGTCCCATCAGAAAAATTTACCATATATGTATTTTTATGCATACACCTGTATGACTAAATACATACACACCTGTGGTATCTCCCTCTCTCTCTGTGTATATATATATATATATATGTTACATACGATATATATATATTCAGAGTATGTTACATATATTTGCATATAAATATGTCTAGAATTACATATGGTATGTAAAGTATAATACACATACACACCCCGTAACTTTTTGTGTGTACGTGATCAAAGAAAGAGGTAACTGCAAGTTTTTACAGGACTTCTAAAATGTGGAAAAGTTTTGGAATACGAAAAGTCCATGTGGAATTCTTAAATGAACATGTACATGACTTTCCATTGCATTCATGTAATTTTGCAGTTCTCTGTTCAATTATTAAATATCCTATAAAGCAGCAAAATAACTAGATGGCTGTTCATATTTTCATAATGCTGACATAATTTAGTAATTGAAAAATCACAAGTGATATACAGAAATGGCGAGTTTTGATATAATTAAATATATATAAAACTACATGTATATACAATATAGAGATCTACTTCAAATTCTTGGGAATTTTTGCTTCAAGGGATCACTGAAAAATATGTCCAGTTAGACTGAGTTTTTATGATATTGGTGATGGATAATAAAGTTAATTTGTTAGTGTTTATAATGAAGGGGAAAATGAAGCTCATGATGCTAAACAGGTGAGCCCTGTGATGATGTTTTATAATATTAGAAAAATAAAGAGCTGTTATAAACTGGCAGGTCCTATCATCATTGCGTATCTGAAGGTACACGGGAGGTAAAATGCTGGTCTCAGTGGGATGACTTCTGCTTTTTACACTGATAAATAAATCTGTATCCTACATATGCCAGATACAGAGAAAATAAAGATGATCCTCCAAAAGAGTTGATAGCAACAGATGAAGAGTAAAGTGCTTTCTGTTAACTCTGAAGCTCTGAGACATGTAAGATTCAGGCTGGGAAGAGCTGTTTTTATTTGCATGGAATTATTTACGTGGTTCAAGCCCATTGGCTCCAAGGTCAGCTCTGCAAAAGCAGCAGCAGTGCAGCTGCTGAGCTGCTTTGGGAAGGGGATGATCAGGAATAGAGACTCTGACAGTTTTGCACTGCAGCTCATAAGCAGCTCTGGTCCCAAGGAAATGCTACAGCAGATTCCTTTTTTCCTTCTGCTGTTTGGAGCACTTTGACTCACATTAAACCCTTGTTTCCCTTTTCGCCTCTACTTCTCACCCATACTTTTTGGGTACTTTTTAGCTCATGTGTTCCCATGACAGAAAGTACATTTGATTTTATAATATCTTATCATGTCTGCAGCAGTACAAGCTGGCAGGAAACCTCCTGATCTACTTCTGGTTGCCTCAGAAAAGAGAATGTGCCTGTAGTAACCTGAGTATCATTCCAGTCTCTTGTTGAATAAATGCTTGCAACTATTTCAGCATTATACCTGAGCATTTAAACACTTCATTGAGAATCTGCATTTCATGAAGAGGTTAGCCCATAAATCACGAGATTCACTATACACTTCAGCATGGTCATTATGAACCAGAGACTACTATTGGTTTTCTATATACTTTTCATGCAAATTCACAGAAAGATGCCTGTGATCTGTGGCCTTACAAGGAGCTGCTGTGTCTGTGGAAGGCAGGTCAGAGATTGTAGCAGAATTTTGCCCTCACCCCTTCTTGGTCCTTGACTTCTGCTGGTTGCTGCCCAGGCAATGCAGCATGTGACTTCCTTCAGCAATAGGTGACATCAAACCCATTTTAGGAGCAGTTCTAACATCACACTGAGCTGCTGAGCAAGGATGACAGGCGTCAGAATCCAGGTCTGGGTCAGCAGCCGGTGGTAACACCACAAGATAAAAAAGATAAGGGTGGGAGAGGTATTCACACAGTGGACACCTCGCCCAGGCTGCCCTGACATTGCCTCCTTGCCACTGAATGGGGCTTTTTGTATTCTGAACATTGGGTCCACTGTGTTGCAGTGAAATCAGATGGACAGGGAGAGGGGGAAGAATAGCTACTTCCATCTAGGTACTGCCTGAACCTCTTTACACCCTGTTTTGTGACAGAATTATTAAACAGCCTGCCTATAGCTGCAATGACCCTAGGGTTTTTTGGGAGGTTTGGGGGGTTTTTGTTTACCTTGCAGCAGTCAAACTGCCTTTCAGCAGCAGTTGTTCTGAGCAATTGCTCCCAGCTCACCAGAGCCCAGCCTGCACAGACATTGATAAATTCCTTCTCTGCAGTTATTTACACTGTTAATAAATTAAACTGAAAAGCGACACTCTTTAGTAAGCCATGCCTGGCATAAACTCTCACAAGCATTCCAATAAAACAGCATTGACAAAAAATCCTGAATAAAATGGTGACTGTGAGAGTCACTTGTCGCTGTTTCGAAGACTAAGGTGCCACTTTACCAGACATGAGTCACAGTAGGTCAGATGCTACACCTGTGCTGGACCTTGTGAATGAAATAACCAAAACCAACATGTTATCAAAGGAAAGTCTTGGGTGCTGTGAGGAGTTCTTGAAGCTCAGGCTTGTCAGCCCAAATGGCTTTTAGCCCCCTTTGCTGCAGATGTCAGGGGTTAACAGGCTGAAGGAAAAGGTACAACAGTGCTGGAAGCTGAAATGAAAACTTAGAGAACCAGGACTGGATTGCACAAGGAACGTGCAGAGACTAATCTAGTGTAGCCCTGCAGTAAGTACTGAGCTTTAGCAGGATCATCTGTGTGCCTGGACTCAAGCTGAGGCCTAAATGGTGCATGAGCATCTTAAGTAGAGCTCAGTATTTGCACACCTACAAGTGAAAGATTTCCTTCCCCTGTTGTTTTGTTTGTTTGTTTGTTTTTCCTGAGCTGAAGGTTTCTGGGAGTTGCAAGAGTCTGTTTTTGCTGCAAGTGTTGCTTTTTGCTTCCCCAGGCATGGCAAGGTGGGAAGGTACTGCTTATTTCAACAATCCTGTGGGGCTCCATGTGACTGCAAGTGGCCGGGCTGAGACGGGATCCTGTGGCAGTATTAAACTCTACAGTCCAAGGAAATACTTAACAAGAAAATTCCTAAACACACAGTCTTTGGCTGCAGTCTGCCCAAAAGCTCGTTGGCATTTATAAGTACATTAGTTGTGTTGGTAAATAATAGATAAAAAATAGTAGATTTTATAAAGGATATCTCCCTCTGGGGAATTTTATTCTGGGAAGATCTGCAGTAAGAGCTAGTTTCAAATACAGGAAGCTTGTCTTTAGAACCAAAAAGAAAGGTCTGCCAAGCTCATCGCTATTTAAAGACTGTGAAAGGGAGAGATTTGGAATAGGTTATTTAACGGGTATCCAGCCCTTTCCCTGAAAAACCTCCTGCACACCAGTCAGGTGATGTTTACAAGCAGGGACTATGAGTCAATGGCAAAGGCAAAACAAACCCACCGTGGGTATCTTCGGTAGAAGGCAAAACTTTTATTAAATGAACCAGATGTCACAAGTTAACATTTGCAGCTGTCTCAGAGATGGGAGATCGTACGGCAGTGATAGGAGCAGTAGAGGAATATGCAAATTTGTCCCGGATACTGTGGAAAGCCAGGCAGCTCTGTCATGATAATTCCTTTCAGTGTGTCCCAATCATGAAAATCAGTTGCGTAGGATATGCCCTGGAGAGCACTAATGGTTGTTCCACCAAAGGTGAGCTTACATCAGACAGAATTGCCATCAAGGTTTCAATCTGTTCCATACCAAACAGCAAAAATCTCACTACTGTATCATTCGGTCAGGAAAAAAAACCAGTCATTTAATAACTATGCCAGACAAGTCAACTATCAAGGGGGTATGTGACACTTAAGAGCCTTTGTCACCTGGTTTCTTCTTGCTTGTCTTCTCTATCATTGTCTCAACAATCATTGCTGTCTCTTCATACGTCTGAATTCTGTCATCTGAGAACTTCTCGATGGACTCCACCACCTCCACCTTCTCATAGCTCATAGAGCCAGGCAAGGCTGCTTCCCTGAACAAGAGGCCCTGCTTGTCTTCTCGCTCGTATTCTGTCTCTCGAAGGAGTCCTGGCTCAGTTGGGCTTATCAGGCCAGGGGAAGGAACTGGCTCAGGCTCAGAGATCTCCGGATACTTTGCGATTTGCTCAATTTTTCCTCTTGGTTTTTTGCCCCATTCAAGTACGTCTTCTTTCTCCTCCTCTCTCTGTTTATCTGGGAGTTCCAACTCTTCTCTCCTTTCACAGATTTCCACTTTCTCTTTTTCTGATGGTTCAGCAGGCTCTGGCAGCTCTGGGATGGGTGTCACCTCACCACCATTCATCACCTTCCCGTTGCCAGTGGAAACTGTGATCCCTGGTGCGGCAGGGATACAGGGGGCCAAGATGCAGGGTTCTTGATAGCCTTCCTCCCCTGTCACCAGCACATAATGCCCTTTGGGAGGGGCTTCAGGCTTAGCCTCTGGTCTCTTGTAAACTCTTATTTTCTCCCTCACAATGTTACACAATTTATCAAAGGCTTTACTTATCTGGGCTCCGTCAGGTACGTCCTCTGGGCCTATTTCTTTTTCATCAAATTCTGATCCTTCTTGCTCAGGTTCACACCTGACTGAGCCTTCATGCCTGAACTCCATCTGGTCTTGGTCGAAACCTTCCAGAGTTCTTTCATACATTCTTTCAGGTGAGTGGCTGTCGGTTCTGTCTTTCGACATGAGCTCCTTTTTCCTGGCAATTTTCTTTGTCAGGGCTTTTTGTCGGGGCTTTACGCTGGCAATGTCTTGCACGGCCTGGGTGATATCTAGAGAAAAACCAAAGCAAGGCAAACAACAAACAGTGCTTGAAAACAGCCAAATGCTAGAGCTGCCTCTTTTCCTCACTGCTGCAGGTGGAGAGCCTTTCTGTCCCAGAGGGGCTAACAGCAAGCCAGGCACCTCCACTCCTGGCAGTCTGGGGTACGGGGAGGTGCTGAGAGTCATGTCAGGAGGGAACAGCAGTGGCTTGTAGTCACAGAGCCCAGAAGCCACCCAGCCACAATGGCATCACTCAGACACTGCCTCTGAGCTCTCGAATCCCCCTGCCTGTAGGCTGGTTCTGACCTCCTGGGCAATCAGGAGCCACAGATCCCATGACAGCTTAGCAGCAGCAGGAGCACAGGCAGGCTGCTGATTTCCATTGCATGAGCAGCTGGAGCAGAGGAGGAAGGGTTGGTACTGGTAATTTCAAGAGCATGGGGACACACAGATGTTAACATTCATTCTCCAAGGCAGCTCTTTTGTCCCCTGCCACATGGAATGCTCTGCTCGTCATGCAGAAGAAAGCAGAGGTGTGTCTAGAGTAAGGTCAAATCCTCAGCAGGTATAAAACACCACTTTGCAGGACAGTAGTTATTTACAGCTGCTGAGGATTTGGCCTCAGGCATTACTGACCCATTTAATATAAAACTGCTACAGTTCATACAGCAGTTGGAAAAATCAAAGCTGTATTCCAAAAAAATCCCTCATATGATGGTCTGTCTCCATTCTCAAGGCAATTTGTTATTAGTAAAACCCCAGTGAGCCTTGGATTTAGGTCATCCCAGATGTTAGAACCGACCACATCAACTCCCCTCTTTGTTAAGACCAGTCTTGCTCATTTAGCCCTGGCCATTTCCTCGTCACCAGGTTTACAAGCATCCTAACAAGCCTACATACAACATAGAGGAAGCATCATTCATAGGAAAACAGCCTCAAAAAGGGCCTTTTGCCTGCCTGTGGCACTCAACACTCCTAGGTGCTCTTTGCACATCACTGAAGTGCAAACTCACAACAAGTCAGCACAAAACCTGCAGCTCTTTCCATTGTTTCAGGTGCCTTTTGACTTTACTCTTTTCATTTGCCTAAGCAGTTAACTTCAGAAATTAGCAAAGAAATGCTTTTGCCTGTGGTTTTGGCCTTTGACAGCTTGTCCCAAGGCCAGCTGAGGGGAGCTGAAATGGTTGCATTTACAAGCCTGTAGTCAGGCTGTCACAACTGGTGGCCCACATTGAGGACAAATGGACAAACAGCTTAAAATGCAATGATGCTGCTCTTGACAAACACAGAAAGACTCATCACATCACATCACATCATGCATTACCTCTTCCCCTGGCCGCCTGAGGCTGGGTAGGTCTGTAGATCTGTGTGAAGAGTGTAACTGGGGTTCCTGCTATAGCAGAGTTTAACCTGTGGAGAAAATGCACGGGAATCAGTTCTCTCCCTGTCGTTTCCAGGGAAAGCAAATGAAATTGTGCAAAATGAAGCACAGAGGTTAAAGAAATGTAATTCTCTGTTGTGAGGAGTCAAAAAGAATGTCAGGAGCCCTTTTCTTGTCTGGGGAAAATCAGGACAGCCACAGCACCTTCACAGGAGTGAGGCTGGTTTCTGCCAGCAGGAGACATGGGATACTCCATTGGGTAAAGTACACCAGTGGTTACAACACATAGCAACAGCTTTGAAACTTAGAATGGCACTTGGAAAAGATGGGAAGGTTTTAGATGGGCAGACAGTCAATCCAAGCCTACCAGAGGGCAGCAAGAACTGTAAATTCATTTTTACCATGCTGGCTGGTAAAATAGGAAATTTGGAGCAGTCCTCCTTGGAAAACACTTGAGGAGTCAGTAGTATTAAGGGTTAAAACTTAAAATGTAGAGGCTGGCCTATTGCAAAACAGTCACTGTATCTTTGGCCTCCCAGTATGTTCTGCCAGAATTTGAGATATTTAGTCCTCTCAGAGAACCTGTGTCGATACTCTTTTTGGTGCTGAGAATTACCCTGTTGAGATACTTCTAACTAGAACTCAGTGTCCAAAATAAACCCCCGAAAATTAACAAAATAAGCATTCCCCACACGTAGGATGGAGAAGTAGTTTCCTTCTCCTGCCTCTTCTGCACAGCCTGGAGCAGTGGTTTGGGTGCTCAGGCTCTGGCTGTGCTGCTGTGAAAGATCATTTCCTCCAACGTGGCTGATGGTTGACATTAGAGGGAGCCAGTGCTCCTCCACAGGTTTAAGCACGATCCAAATCCCTGCCAATTTCTTGTATTTTCCCTCTTTCTCCCCTCGCCTGAAGAACGGCTTTGCTGGGAAGAGTGCTTTGCTTTACAGGACATTTGCCCTGTCTGCACCTTCCAAAAATCAACCTGCTGGTAATGTTGAGCAAATGTCACCAACACAGGGCCTGGGGAGAGGATGTTCAGACTGCTTTTGTGTGCTCCTGACCTCTGTGCACTGCTGCCAGGACAGCACATGGATAGGAGTCTGCGTGGACAGCAGAAGCCCAAAATGGCTCTGACCCTTTCCTTAGCAGAATTTGACCAGATTTTGCATCTATTTCGATTTCTGTCCCCAGATATCTACCAGTGACAGGTGTGAAAAGGCTCTAGCTTTGGGTGAATCAAATGTCCTCAAACATGCATTTTTCAAAGGATATAAGAGATCAGTGGTCCCTTTGGGTTTCCCAGCACTCCAGCCTTACCTGCTGTCCTCATTCTCGATGATGCGTTTGTATCTCTCCAGCTCATTCTCCAGGGACTGCTGGTAGATCACCAGCTGGCGGCAGTCAGTTGTGTACTTCTCCAGGATCCTCTCAGCCTCCTCTATCCCCTTCCTAAGGTTCTCAATCTGTTCATTGTAAAGCTGAATTTCATCGTCGTAGCTCTCCTGGGTGTTTTTGATTGCTTGCTCCAGCATGGTTGTCTGGTAAATAAAATTGGTGGTGAAAGAAGCAGCTTTGAAACATTCACCATCCCCATGTTTTAAGCACGATGAAAGGCAAGGCATGCTTTATCACAAAGTGACGCTGCACTGCTGAAACACAGGAGCAATTTCACTACATCTGTTCAGTTATTCACAAGCAGTGACTCGTCAGACTGGGCCGAGTCTTACAAGGACAGCAAAAGTTCTTAACTGGGAAGATCTGCTCAGGAAATAGCAGCTCCTCCTTCTTTGTGGTCTGCACACAAGGCAAATAAGACCGAAGATCTCATTTTAAATAGAGAGCTCTCCTTTGGAATGCAATTCCTCTGCCTTTTACTCCAGCGACAAAACCAACGAGCGCATCAGCCAGGAGGTGGCGATAGTCGCCTTCCAAACACAAGGGCTGTGAGTTTCAGGTGGGATGTTTCATCCCGTAGCACTGCTCTCACCTTCCGCTGCTATTTTCAGCTATTTATTATAGTCCTTTTATTCACTTTTTTGTTTTAAAGTCCATTTCAAAGAGATGAACTCACAAAAAGCTAATGAGGCAATAAATGACTAATGAATTCTTTAATAACTGATTTATTTCTATATGTTTCAGGCAAGATTAAAAAAAAAACCCAAACTTTAAAGAGCCTAAATATAGGAGTGATTTCTCTTGGCATTAGCTTGGTTATATTTTAGTGTACGAGTGGACCAAGACTCTTTTCTGTTCGGTGCTCATGAGGGGGAGTCCATGGCCTCTCAGCCACATGGCTTTCAGCCCCAGAAATAGGAAAAAAAAGGAAGTCAGTGACACCTCAGTCACCAGATTCAGCCTTCACCATCACGAGCAGCTGTGTAACTGAGCTCCACTCACAAAGCTCTTGTGCCCTGAGCTCTTTTAAGCTCAAGACATGAAAATGGATGAATGAATGAATGAATAATCTCTTTCTAAATGGGAGGTGAAGATTTGATCTTGAAAGCAGCATGATTAGTTCCCTAAATTCTGCCTCTCTCCATCTGTCAGCAGAAGGCTGATTTTCTCTGTTTTTTCTGTATCGATTCCCTTTCTCACTTATCCCTATATTGATTCTTGTCCATCCCAGAGTGCAAGTGTTCTTTCCACCAGAGCATCAGAAAGAGACCAAGGAAAACACACTGTCCTGACCCTAATGAAAGAAGTTATGCTCAGGAAGTTATAAGCTGCTGCTGTGGCTGTCCAAAGGAGTCCAAAATCCCACCAAAAGGTGTTTTATGTCAATATTTCATTCCTCTCACCTGGATGGACAACGCGAGGCAAAAAGGAAGCTGTATTTGGGGACATTCTCCACCCAATCTGCTAAAAAATATTCAGCTGTGTGGAGGTAGAGATGCCATTGGCAACTATTCCCACCTGGTTTCTATCCACTGCAGCTTCATCTGCTGCCCCACCTCCTGCAGCCCTCGGCCCTGCACTGCACTCATGCTTGCAGACACTGCCTGGAGACAGAAGGTGGATTTAGGGCAGGTTTGGCTGGGAGATGGGCAAGGACAGCTAGTCAAAGTCTTGGCCAGACATTTTCTGCAAATCAGGGCTTGGTAAAACACATGTGGCTTTTCCTGCTGGTGGTGTCCAAGCAGAGGAGAGGTGCTGGCTTGGTGTTTGGTATGACAGGGATGAAGGCTGAATGCCAAATGTGGCTCAACAGCCTTCCCAGTTTTGCTCACCAAACCTGCTCAGTCCTTCTCACAGCAAGCTCAGCACTGGATGTGTCAGTAAAAGGACTGGGCAGAGCCCTGAAGGTCCCCAACCACTTGTCATGGAGCCAATTTCCAGCCAGAGCTCAGCAAGTAAGAAAGTCATGGGAGCACTGTGGAACTTTTCCGTCCACAGCGTCCTGCTGACAGTTTGTACCACTGAGAGAATGGGAACGAAACAGCTGAATAAAAAATGGAAATCTAAAAGGATTCTAAAAGCACACCTCCAAGTCCACCAAGTTCACAAGACCATGCTAAAGCCATGTTAGAGGTTTTACCATGTGGCCATAAAAAACAGTTAATGAGCAACATGGCTGTGTGTCTGGCTGTGATTCCAGTACCTCTGTCTGCAGCTTGTATTTCTGTGCCTGTAGCTGGCAGAGGATGCTCTTGTATTCCTCCAGCTGGCTCTGCAGAACAGGGATCCTCCTCTCTGCTATCAGTTTTTCCTGGTTGGAAGAAAACAACGTGTGTACAGGAAAGTATGTTTCACTCTTTTAAAAAGAGCCAAAAGAAATTCCACTACTGGAAATAAACTGTGAAGACAAACAGAAAATGACAAAAGACAGATAAAAAGATGGGTATTGAACCTAGAGTCAAATTCTGTTGCATGGTGGCATGGCTTTAAGAGCAAAGATGTCAGATGGCAGGGCTGTAACCGTACAGCTTACATTTAGACCCTGTAGGTACAGCTATAGGTACATTTAGACCCTGTAGGTACACATCTTCCAAGGAATGAATGTTCCTGGCATAGCCACTTCTGTCGGTGGATATCACCAAGTTTTCATCATCTGTGTCAATTAATTTAATTTAAATTTTCACTACACCTCACCGCTTCAGGATGTTTCCTTTCTCTTCAAATATTCATATATCCTGCCAGCTCCTCCTCAGACAAGAAGCACAACTACTTCAACTGTGTTTGAACCACACATTTTTGGGGCTAATATGTATGCTGGAGTGCACCTGACAGAGTTAATCTCTCTTTCCTGGTCAATACAGTTTTTTGAAGCCACAGTTAATTCTTTTTCTCCCATATTCAGTATTCAGTACTTACACATTGTTTTGATAGCTTTCACCTAGCCTTGGAGCAGGAGTTGAAGGATCTGGGAAACCTAAGGAGTAAGCATCATCTCTTTCTTACTCATAGCTGCATGCATTTCCCAACAGCAATACTTGCCTCACATATGCCAGTGGTTATTGGGGACACACGAGGAGTTGTCTGGATGATCTGCTGCAAGACATTGACATAGGTCTGGATTTCCATGAGATTCTGTCGTGAGGTAAAAACGTCTTCATTAGACAATGCCATAGTAAGGTGCTCCCTTCAACTTCTGGGTCTTGTTTCTAGATATGTAATGCTTTTAGGATGTAAAAATCCAATTCATGTTCAGACTTGAGTTGGGGATGTGATTTTATACCTGATTTTGAGTGCATGAGTGCTAACAGTTTCATCATACTGAGGTGTATATTACAGACTTCTGGCTAAGGACTATACAGCTCACAGTCTGAATTAGAGATCAGCACTTTGGGCTGAACCATGATACCAGGTTGTCAAATTCAAGACTTTGCTACAGCTGTAGTGATTAGAACCTGAGGAGGTGTGTTTGGCTGCTGGAAACCATCCAGCTGTCGTGACCACTGGAAATAAATAGTGCTATATGCACCCACCAAAACACAAATGGGATTTGCTTTAATTTGCCACCATTTGAGCACAGAGGAGGGAGAAGTTCCACACCTATCTCTACAAGGAAAATGGCAAATCCAGCCAGTTACCTTCTTGTATCTGTCCTTTGTGGCATTAATGTCATCCTGCAGGAACTGGGACTCAATCTGCAGCTCCAGGTTGCACAGCAGGGCTTCATCAGCTTCCTGAAATGCAGAGACATGAGGCATGGCAGGATGTGTGGGTTTGGGAATGCCAAACCCCCAGCAGTCCCACAGCAGGAGGAGCAGCCTGCTGTTCCTATGTGTATTCCATACACAATAGCATGGAACCAACAAACAGGAGGCGTGTTATTCACCATGTTCTGCACAAATTAATGTGATTTATGCTACAGTTTGGCACTGAGGCTGTCAAAATAATGCTGGGACTCAAGTAGCTGATGTTTGAAATACCAGATTTTGAAGCTAAAATCATGAAATGGTGGATGAGTCTAAAACAAATGTATCCTGAGGTATCCTGGTGCCTTTTTAAGATTCCCAGTGAAGAAGTCCTTATAAAAACCCAGGATGGCCTAATGCATTTGCACTCTCTTTGGTATGTTCTGAAATACCACAAATGTCAGTCAATTTGGAGCCATTTCTGGAAATAAAAATGACAGCTGACCAAGTTTAGAAAAAATCACTTTGTTGCAGAAGTTTTTAATACTTTGGGATTTGTGAGGACAAAAGTTCATATCATCCAATTAGCTCAAAGGACAAGCTGCATGAGTAGCTACTATGATCTCAGAGTGCATGGCTATGAGTGGCATGGGTCTTTAAATCCAATAAAATCTCCATTTCTCCTCAAAGGCCTAATTAAAATTTTTCCTACGTTGTGTTATTTAACAGAAACCCTGGAATTTAGGATAATTTCCATGGAACTTGGCAATATATTTTACAAATATGTAAGAGCAATGATAGGTTTTATTTTTCTATTTAGTGCATTATTTCTTTATTAGGTTTGGCATTAACTAAGACTGTAAAATATAATTTTGAGAAAGTATCTTAATAGATGTCAACTGAACCTTCCTTGTAACTCTACAAAACTTTCAAGTTTCTCCACCAGTTTGCAATTTCCCTCGAGAAACTCTTGATTTCTGCGTCCAACTCAAAGAACAAAAAAAAGAAATATTTAAAGGTGTCTCTTTCACGTGACCCATGCACCATTATCAGCTGTAAAAAAACTTCTGTGGCTGCATCATGGGTTGCAAACAAATCACTGGGATCTGTGGGTGCAGCACATGACTGGCAGAAGGGGATTTTCCCTTTTGCATGCCCGCAGCACGCGCCATCCCAAAAATGTGTCCATGCTGGCTGTCTGATTGTGCAGCTAATCCTCCCAGGCACAGAACTCTCCAGCGGGCTCTGCTCTGTGAGCCAGGGGCTGATTCAGACACATCCAGCCCAGCACATTCAGAGCTGCTTTTCTGCTCTCCTCTCCCTTCCTATTGAGAGGAAGATCAGCAGGACAATGGCTGTGTTGGGATGCTCGGGGTGATGCCAAAAAAGCCCCCTGGATAACACCTGTAAGCAAATATTTCTGCATGCGATAAACAAAAGCAGTTTTCTGCTTTCTAAATGTTCCCTCAAAGGGGAAAAATGCTTCTGCTTTTATTCCATTTTTCAGAGAGAGCAGGTTCCTTGCTGGAGCTGTGGATCAGAACAGTTCAGCATCTACACATTTTCTTTTGAACTTGGCAATATTTGCCAATCACTCAACTTCTGAAAAGCCATTGTCCTTTATTCCAGAACACTGATCCACATTCTGGAGCAATATTTTCATTTACTGTGGAAGAGAAATCCCTTAGATCTGTCCACAGGCAGTGTTTTCCCAGCTGTGAGATAAAGAATGAGTTTGCACCTGCAGGTTTGCAGGCTGCATCTTGGGCTACATCTTGCACAGAAAACCAGCTGTAATTCCATCCAGCACTTGATGCTCCAGTGCTGCTGCAGCATGGATGGCCAGGGACATCCTGGCATAAAAAACACCCTTGTGCCTCAAGATTCTGGGAGCTGTGCCTAGGGCTGGTGAATCAATTCACTTTTCTTTAGCAACAGATTGGCTGAAAGGGACTGGGAAGACAGACTTAGCAGCTCCCACAACCCCTTACAAAAGATTTACCTTCACACTTTTTTTTTAAAGACTTGCAGGGTGTCCAAGAGCCCTACTAGTACCCTGGAAAACAGGACTGATGTGAGATGTCTAGAGCTCACTGGAGATAGAAATGCTAAAATGGACTTTTGTCTTTTTTTAATATAAAGCATGCGTATCATTGCTCCAGCAGAGCAGCTCCTGCCATTTTTAGCAAGGAAATAAAAAAAATTATCTCTATTTAATCCCCCTGCAATTGTTTCCCAAAACAGAAGATGAGTGTGCAAAGTAGAACTGGGGAAAGATATAATACTACTTTCTTCACTCAGATGAAGGCTAGCAGGAAGGGAAGAAGAACCAGGACCTTTTAGTTTCACAGACCTGGTTTTGAAACTTCCAAAATACTTTAGCCAACTTTAATATTTCTCTGAGCTTTATATTACATTAAATGTTGTTATTTTTATTATTTATTTTCTTGTGGTGTGGCTTGTTATCAAAGGAACAAACCAGGGGGACTTGTGGCTTCTCTTCAATTTGGAAACCTAATGGGAAGCTGAGGGTCTGTCCTGGGAAGGGCTGACCATATCCTGCAAGGGACTAAGGGGCTTTGAGACACTCCAGGCTTCAAAACATGGACTCAATCAGCAATTTTTCATGGCATGATATCGCTACTGACTGGATTTTGATATTGTAGCTGTATTTAAAGACCATGGGGAAAGGCTGTACTCACTCAGAGGCTCAGACACACAGGGCTTAGGGAGAGGGAGGAAGGGGAAGTGCAGAATGACAAGAAATGCCTTGCTCTGACATTGTATCTTCCCACTGCTTCTTCAGAGCAGCTCACTGTAGTAAATGAAATCAAAGGAAAAGAAAATTACAGGACTTTTCTTTGGCATTTTCCCAGACTTACTTTATTGAGGCGCTCGAGGGTTTCTTTCAGCCTCTGCTGATATTCACGTTCATTTCTATACCTGCAAGTGGAGAAAAGGAAATAAAGTTCAGCAGTTCATCCCTCTGCAGACTGCATTTCTATCTGGACTGCCATGCATAAGATAATGCTTCACACTGAAGGAGAATATGGATCTTGAAAGGGTCCTAAATATTTATTCATGCATTAGCATTAATTTTTTTTGGTCCCAGATGCTGAGAGTAATTTCAGAATTGCCTAAATTCTTGTCTTCAACTTCTTTATATTCTTTAAAAATTAGGGCTCTGCATTTGGATGTAGATAGAATTATCTTCTGGAAAATCCTTTTAGCCATGGAGTACAAAGCTTCTTAATGGTTGATTATTATTGTTTATTCCCTCCCTTAGGTAAACTGCATATAAAAATTTTAACAGTCAATGTAGTTTAATGAGACTCCATCAAAAAACAAACAAACAAACAAAAAACAACCCTGAAAAACAACCAGCCAGTAGCAACTTAATAATACAAGGCAATGATACTTTGCCATCAATACTGAACAAGTGGCTCATCAAACTCCAACAGCAGCAGAAATACAGTCTTGACCCTTTCAGTTCAACCCTTTACTTTTCCTAAAATAATAGAGGTGCAGAGATATAAGAAAGCTGTCCTTATCTTACTTTCTACAAGAAACACTCCTGGTGGGTGACAAGTCAGCTCTGCTCCTTCCTTTGCAGTAAAAGCAATAGATGCCAACACAAGCTGAAATTCAGAACTGAACATGAGCTCCTGTCTGTCTTCTGAAACCACTGCTGCAGCCCAGATGTGCTGGAGATATCCAAGGGAATTGCTCCAGTCAACAGGGAACTTCACAGCTCCTGGGCTGAATACATTAAGTTATAATGATCATGTTGCCCTCAGTTCTTTCTCTTTGTCCCCTGAAGGCTGAAAAACTGATGTTCTAATCTCTTTCAACACTATTGGAAAGCTGGATGGACGATATCACTCACAAACTGACTGGGACCACAAGTGAAGAACTTGGCAGAACAAGGAAATGGACTTAATCTGCTGCTCTGGTTTCCCAGCTTCTTCTTCTGAAATCCCATAATATTAGCAGGGTTGGTCACTGGTCTATTTTCAATTCTTACACGAACAGCAAAGAAACAAGTGAAAATTATGAGGTTTTATTTCATTATCACTCCAACAAAATGCTGATAAAACGAAAGCAGTGTCTTTTTTTGCCCAACACCAATTACACAAGTTTCACTTCCAAGGATATAATATTTTTCAGCTTCACAAGTGAGACTGCCTTCCTTTCAGCTCACCTCCTACCAGTTTTCTATCTATTTAATAAAATTCCTGTGTGCAGCTGACAGTAAAAACTTTCCTAACTTAGGTACTTTCTGACAGCTGAGCAAGAAAAAAGCAAGTTGTGGCAGCTTGTGAAAATCGAATACTAAAATAATAGCTAAAATAATAAAAATAGCTAAAATAATAAAAATAGCTAAAACAAAAGGCTGGTTTTATACTCACAGTAATATACAACCATCTGATGGAGTCAATGTTTAAAACTCAGCCCTAACGTAATTCAGATCTCACTCATTGCTGGATCCTCCCTCAAAAATTCTTTCAATGACCAAAATATTCAGCTACATTTTCCTTCTCTCTCAGCTAACCCAAATATGTTCTGTGCCACACAGCCATGAATCTCCCTGGCAGCCTTGGGGGAGTTAGTATGGTATGATTATCCTTCGAAGGAGAATTGCTTTTCAGTGATGTTCAATCTCCTCCAGCAGATCAGTGCAACAGGGCTGTGGACCTCTTTGAAATGCTTCAGAGACCTCAGGATGTGTGCTGGAATGTGTCTGTAAGTGCAATGCCTCACAAGTCACAACCCTGTTATGCTTCAAAGCTGATTTTGATGTTTAGGAATTAGCTAAACATATCCCAAAGAGGTTTTCTTAGAAAGTTACTGGTCAGACTTTCCTGGAGCTTAAGAGCCATAAAGTTCATTTGCTGCATTTAAAAAAAAAAACAAAAAAGCAAAAAACCACCAACCTTCTCACCAAGACAAGTAGCTTTAGGTCTGCTACAAATCTTTTTAGACTGCTGAAAAACAAGGGATGTTAACTTTTTTTTTTTTTTTTTGCATAAGGGAACAGAAATGGAGTGGAGGGAGCTGCTGGACTCAAAGCAAGCAGATCAGAGGATTAAAGGTTTCTATCACCTCTCTTTTTGGACCCTGCCTCTGCTGAAGTGTGAGGGCTCACTCCCCTCCAAGGAGGGAACACCACAATCCATCTCAGAGATGCTCAACAGCCAGATATTCAATTTGGTGTAAAACCTGAGCCTTTTGTCTGAGGAAAAATGGTGTCTCTCTGTCGATCCTACTGAATTCTTCCACCTCTTGGCTACTACTGCTGTCATTTTGCCTTTCCCTGACACACTTCACCAAGCTTCTCTCAGCAGAGACAGCAGCAATTTGGTGCCAAGGAGAGCACTGGCTATGAAACAGAGGTCCTGCAAGGATGGTGATCAGGCACTAATGGCTGTGGGTCATAATTTCTGAAGTTAATTAATTCTGTTCAGTCGAGGCCCCCAAAATCTGGATTTCAGCATCTTTCCTCACATCATGGAGAGAGAAATACAATCCTTTCCCACAGCCAGATGCAATGTTGCTGCGACAATGGTGGTCAATAAAGGTAGCATAATTAATCTTTTAATGGGATGCATCCAAAATATTCCCAGTGATGATTTTTTTTGCAACTTCAAGAGAAAGAATTCTCCCCTGGTACAGAGTCTGAACTATTCACATTAATGAGAAAAGCTATGAATGTGACTGTGGAGGATGTGAAAATAAATTTTAATGTAAGATCTACTTTTTAATGGTTTGTGAACATTTAATTGTACAGACCCAGCAGTCTTAGGCCCTACTCTGTCTAAATGCAAATTTAAAAGGCCTATTTATACAAATGTGCCTTTAAAAGGTTTACTTACATATAAACCTATTTCCCAAATTGTGAAGGTGAGTGAAAGAACGGGTTGTAAGAGTTTAAATTCTTTGCATTAGTGAAGGATGCGGACATTTTACAATTAATCGATTCACAATGCTCTCCTCTAAGAGATTTTGTTAATATTAGTGCACCAAAAGCTTTGTGATTCAAGGTGAAACAAGAACCTATAGTGCCTGTTGTCAGCTGAATGCAGACCGAGGGAGGAGAGAAGGTTTTCAGCACAGGAATGTTTCTGGTTTCAGCAGCCCCCAAGAGGGCACAGAAGATTATTTCTCCCATAGTTTGTGTAGGAAGCTTTATTTATAACTTTCAGGAGCTGAAATCAGGGCTGTTAGGATGGCAGAGCACATGTTACCAGAGCATCAGAGCACTTGTTTTAAAACCTGCAATTCGAAAGGGCAACCAAGTTTTTTCAGACACTGGAGAAATGTCCATGTCTGTCTTCTAGTCAAATGCAGCAGCTCCCAAGACAAAAAACAAACCCAAAGTTCACTTCTTGATGTAAACCAAAGGCAATTTGGTTAAAAGGCAGCCACTGCCTTTCTATTGTCATGGCCCTCTGTATGTTTAATTTTCAAAACGCAATTTTTGGCTTGGATATAGTCAAAGTTTCCTTCTTACTTTTGTTTACAGCTGCTGAGTGAACACCCCAGGACTGTACGACAAAGCACAATTCCTATTTTCTAGGAAGCCACTAACTACCCCTTTAGCAGGTCCTGAACCTTACTTTCTGAAAGCACAGTCCCTTCTCTGGGTATTTTCTCCTCTGGATTTTCAATGTCCTGTATTATTCTCCACCTATTTACAGCTTGCAGAAAGCAGCTCTAAAAAAAAGTAAATTACCGCGTGTCACATTACTAATCCTGTACTATTCACACAGATTTTAAACTAATATGCATCTAGAATGCTAAGTACTGAGTTTAGTCAAATACTTATGGATGCTGTGTAATAAAAACCAGTGAGCAAGTCTCAGAGTCAGCAGTTAAATTACAGCATTGGCTCATAGCTGAATGTGCTGCTCATAAATGTTGGAATACAAACCTGCCCAATCAGGTGCTTATGACCCACTGGCACTGAGTCAGGACATGGTGGACATCTGACCACTGGCAGCAATGAGCCTCAGTGCACCTGGATGGAATATTTTCTGCTATCAGGTAACAAAAAAACAGGGATCAGGGCTTGGCATTTCTATAGCTCACAGCCCCCATGTGGCTGTTCATTTGGCAGTGTGGCAAATTTTCATGGGTGAAGCAGCCAGATAGAAGTTTTGGGGATAAAAAAAATCCCTGACCAATAAGTAACAGGAGGATTAGACTCTTTTGTGCTGTGAGCAGCCCTTCTGTGAGCAATGCTCACCGACTCCTGTGCAATTAATTAAGCCATGTGACCAAAACCTCCTTTTGCTGGAGGGAAGGTAATCAACTCCCTCAGCCTCTCAGGCTCCTGCTCTTTGATTTGGCACAGAGTTTAAGGAGGTGAAGTCAGGGGAAGCCTGTTCTTATTGTTTTAGTGGCCTGAGATGGAAATATAGGACGCAAGGAAGAACAGGAAGGCAAATTTCAGACACCAGGAGGAAATGTATCTCCTTTCTTTTCCTCTCAGGTCTGTAGTGGTTGGCACAGACTGACCCAGGTGCCTGCCTCATAGTGGGTGTAAGTAAGAGTCCCTCAGGGACTTCCTGCACATTTCAGGAGATGTTTGGCATCGTGTGACTCTGGGCTGCTCAGACACAAGGCTTGCTTTGAGACAACTGGTAATCAAGTGGGTTATTTCCTCTTTCCAGTTCTCCTAAAGCTAATGAACAACAGCAGCCAACATGTGCCACAGCTGCTGCCATGGAATGGAGAGATCATCTGCCCCTCTAGGAGCAGTGAGATGATAAAAGGCAGAGCTGCATCTCCAGAAGTCCTGATCCCTTACTTTTCACCGTGGGCTCACATCCCGTCCCGCTCAGCAAGCCTGATACGCATGGAGAGACATCCAGTCTCTCCAAGAACATGGGTGAACACAAGAACAAGAGCATGGGTGACACAAGCTGGTGACCCCAAACCCATCCTTACTGCACAGATTAACTACAGAAACGACACTAGCCATCTTGCAAGCCTTACTTGTTGCGGTACTCATCCAGCATGCGCTGGGCATCCTTCTCCTCGCGCTCCAGCTTGGCTCTGTCGGACGCCAACTCCCTCATGCGCTGCCGGTTGAACTCGATCTGCCCGGCGAAGGCTTCGTCCAAGCCCACCAGCTCATCCATGCGCTGGAAGGTCTCCAGCTGCTTGCGCAGGATGGTGTTGCGCTGCTCCAGCACCCGTGCCCGGTTGATGTAGCTGGCGAAGCGCTCGTTGAGCTCCTGCAGGTTCTCCAGGCCCCGCGCTTGGGCCAAGCTGTCAAATTCCGGGGAGCCGCGCAGCTCATCGTAGGCGTCGGAGCGCTCGTACTTCTCCTTGCGCACCTCGCGGAGGAAGCTGCTCCTGTACATGGCTTCAGAGGGGCTGTGCGGTGCCGGGGTCCCCTCCTGTGTGCCTGCCTGTCTCTCCAGTTTGGGCCTGAATGGTGTCTGGGGGGTTTGGGGAGGAGGAACTGGACATAATCACCCCCCCAGATGATTAGGACTAGTCTCCAGGGTGGTTTGTGGCACTGAAGGCATCGTGTGCGAGGGTGAGCTAAATAAATGCCGATGGCCCCGCCTTGGAGCTGCCCATCCAGGCGTCAGCAGTTCGGAGGAGCACAGGAGGGCTGGGGGCTTTTCTTTTCCAGCACTGCGATTGTGTGCGGCCAGAATAAAAGAGAGCAACGTCCAGCTTTCACCCGAGGGATTAGAGCATTGTCCCTGCACAACAAAACAAGTGCTTTGCAGTTTTGGAGGCTGAGCTCAAAGCCTTTCATGACTGTGCTGGGGGGAGAGCTTTGTCCCACGAGGGTGTCCCCAGGGCTGTGCACAGAGGCCTTCTGCTGAGCCAGGATTTTGGTGTGAGTGGGTGGCAGCCCTTGATTTTGTTATCTGACAGTTTTGCAATAGTTTTGAGTGATGGGAAGGTATATTAAAATTAATATGACTCCTGCTCCGTGGACAAGATTTGGTCATTTAGTTCTCCCTTCAGGCTTCACGTGAGGCTTTTCTGCAGGTTAATTCTGGCCTGAGAAGCACCCAAGCAGCAGTGGTACTAAAAGCCCCAGGCTTAAAAAAGCCCCTTTGGGAAGTCACTTTCCTTAGGGATAGCCAAAGCCACATCATCTCATGACTGGGTGGACTTACCATATTATCCGATGGGGAGCCACCATTCTTCCTTTACTCCCACTGTGATGGAGTCTTGTGTGCTGCCATTCCCTGAGAGGTTTTAATTTCCCCTCCATGCATCTCCTCTGGTATTTTTTTTCCTGTCTTTCATTTTGAAAAATCCTGTTTCTTTCATTTTTAAAAGACCTGTTCTTCCCTAATCTACTTGCCCAGACAAAAAGCCCAACACCAAATAGTCCAAATTTTGAGATCTCTGTTAATAATTCACATAAAAGTCAAGTTCATTTTTTAATGGTCATATCTTATATGAATGTTTAAATCACATGTATTTTGAAGATCAACAGATCTCAGCTCACTGATGGCAAGCACAGTGGTGAAGAAAGCAGCTGGAGCTCAGGAGACTCTAAAGTTTGGGTTCTGTGCTACTAAATCTGAATCAAAAGGGGGGAAAAGGTCGTTAGACATTTTCTTCATATTTCTTATTCTGCTTCTGATTATTTGGAAGTGCAGTGTGGCAAGATCAAATGAGTTTTCAGAAAAATTAAATTAGGCTGTGCACACAGACCGTGCAGCTCCATAGACTGCTTCCAAACTATATAAAGAGCAAAACAGGGATAGATCTTTCAGAAATGTCTGGGATCTTTATCAGTCAGTGAATGTAAAACCACTGCTCTCCGTGCTACACAAACATACTGGCATTTTCAGCTCTTTGGCTGGACCAGCCTGCTTAGCCCAACAATGTAGCTGAGCTTTTTACAAAGTTAGTCTTCCAGAAGAGATCAAAAAGTAGATTCTGCTGGATTGTGGGCGGTGTCTTTTCATGGCAAGAGTTTTTATGGCTTTAGACAGCCTTTCAGCACAATAATAGCCCATGTGAGTGCTGTTCCATCCCTCTGGAAGGCTGGAAGAAGCACTGACTCCAGGCTGACCTTAACTCCTTAGGCAATAAAAGGAAAAGCCTTTCAGCAGCAGGCTTTCCCATCACTTCACTGAGTCCCTAACTGAGTGGTCTGTCTGCAGGGGAGTCCTTGCAGTCCCAGTTGTTTTATTGAAATTTATCCCATGCTTTCTGCTGGGAAAATCTGGGTTTGGATAGCGTGCTTTGCTGTTTCATGCATGTCTCCAAGGTGAGATCCCTGATTCCAAGACCTCTCATCTTGGGCATTCCCTCTGCTGACTTGCTAATCACAGCTTTGCCAGAGTCAGGGCAAGCTTACACGACTCAGGCTCTGTGTTAGTGACTTTTTGAGACGAAAGTGGCTTAAGGAGTCATCCTGGCCTCCAGACAGCTTGTGAGCACACCAATCATAGAAATTATAGAATTGTTAAGTCTGGAAAAGACCTCTAAAAACCCAACGCTGCCATGTTCACCACTAAACCATGTCCCCAGCTGCCACACCCACAAGTTTTTAAACATTTCCAGGTATGGTGATTCCACCACCTCCCTGGGCAGCCTGTTCCAATGCTTGATAACCTTCTTGGCAAAAACTTGTTTCCTAATATCTGATCTAACCCTCTCCTGGCACAACTTGAGGCCATTTCCTCTTACCCTGTCACTTTCTCCCTGGGAGAAGAGACAAGCCCCACCTGACAACAACCTCCTTTCCTATAGTTGTAGACAGAGATAAGGTCTTCTGCAGTCCTCCTTTTCTCCAGGCTGAGCGCCCCCAGCTCCCTCAGACTCGTGCTGTACCTCCAGCACCTCCATGTCCTTCTTGTAGTGAGGAGCCCAAAACTGAACACAAGCGCAGCAAACAGGAATGAGACAGCCTAAAAGGAAAAATGGTTTGGAACAGATTGCAGCTGTTAGTCTTTTCAAAAAGAAAGAATCAAAAACACCTCAGGAAAATCAATCTGCTTCTGTTATGCACTAAATGATTTGGCTGATCTAATGGACCATCAAGGTGAATTTCCTCGAAGGGGATGTTGCCCACTGTTTCCTATTTAGAGATGGCTCAAGGAGAGAAAGATTATCTATATACACATTTATGAAGTGCCTGAAAAACTGCTCGAAATCTTTTCAGATTTAAATCAAGGAGTGTGTATTGAAGAACACTTACATAAAGAACACTTTTCCTCCTAATGCCTGCAGTATAAACAAGAAGGAGCATACAGAAACAATTTGCACTTTCCCTCTTTATCCCCAGATTATGGGCGACTTCTTTCAAAAACAGCATTTGAAGGCTGGTTCTTTGCTGTTTAAATGCACTATGTGATACATCACCAACACCCCAGGATGGGTGTTTACCTACTGCTGCACAGCTCAGTCTGTGGTACAAGAGGGTGGTTTGTTTCTGCTTTAATTGCTTGTATTGCTATAAACTCCTTTGCAGACTAACTAGGCTCTCTCCCTTATGCATAACATACATATTTTGGCAGTGCCAACAACCTGCTTGTACTTCTTACTGCTTGGCTAAGTCAACACATGTTCCTAAACCTAAATTAAAATGCATAAAATAAGTTCGAAAATGACACAACCCAAAGGAACCCTATCTTTCTGGTGAGAACAGGTCCAGCCCTAGCTGTGGTTGGCCATGTTGTGCCATTGCTGTGGGACAACCTTGGAGCTCCAGTGTTCCCCCTATCCTGGGGACTTCCAGCTCTGCTTCTTTTCTCATGGTGAAAATCTTTTCTGCATTGGTGGGTTGAGACAGGGTAAGAGTCGAACAGATCCCCCCGGGCAGTGTGCTCAGAGTTCTCAAATTAATCCTCCAAGTCCAGTGTTTTCTCAGCAATAATATGACAGCTTTTTGGTACAGCTATTCAGTTGCCATAAAATGATCACATCTGGCCATACAGCCCAGCTGGGGCACTCAGTCCACCCTTGCTGTCTTTTCAAGTCACTTTGCTTTATTCAGAGCCTGATGCTGGAGCCCAGGGTTTCCTGTTCTTGTAGTCAGAACAAAACTTCAGAGCAGGGCGTGCTGATGAAATGTGTCACAAGTGTTTCGTGCTGAGATCCCATCACGGACATTGGGATTATTCTTCATTTTGAAAACCGATGCTCCAGAGCCATGTCCAAATATGTAACATTACACGGCTGAAAAAACTGCTGTGAGGACATTCAGAGCAGAACCTCTTTGTGAATATGATAGATAAGAAAGATGAAATTAATTTGTGCTGTTTGGCTTTAAGGAAGACTCAAAGGACATATATTCAAATATGAAAGAGACCAACACACTGAAAAAAATAGGTTTTGTCTGGTTTTTCCCTTTTCTCTGATCATAGTGAATAGGACAAGAAATAATGACTTTAAACTGTGCAATATAAGCTATGAATGAGATACAAGACAAGTAGCCTAATTGTTCCTCTAATGAAGCACAGGAGATAAAATATTGCAAGATCTCAGTCACTGGAGTAGTTTAAAGATCAAGCTAAACAAACACCACCCAGGACTAAGGGATGTTTGATTCACCCTCCTTTAGGAAAGAGCATAGTTTATTGCTGTCAGAACACTACTGAGGGGTCCTTACTGGCCTCTTCCCCTGGGCCAGTAATTTTTCCAGGAAAGTGATTTCTGAGGTCTCTCCCAGTCCTGTGAGGTAAATACCCTCCCAATTCTTAAGCACCCTTGCACTCAGTCTCTGAATTTGCTTTACAGATTTTTATCTGGCGGTGATGTCCATGCAGTGCATCACAGCTGGATGCTGACTTGCACCCTGCTGGTTGGACTCTTCCCCACAGATAGTCTCACCCCTCCAGGCAACACCAGATCACCAGTCAGGGCCCAAAAGTGAGTTTTTCCCATAATGTTATGCAGCTCTTCACCAAATAAGTGATTTGGAACCACCAGAGGGCTGTAGTACAGCAGGAGCAGGATGTGGGTTGGAGATTCAGTACCCTGTCAGACTGTCAGAAAAGCAGCACAGAGATTCCTGCAGAGGAAACAAGCTGTTCAGTGTGAAACAAGCTCTGCAGTGTGAAACAAGCTGGCTTTTGTCTTTATTGCTGCTGTAGATGTGCTGCAACAAGCTGTTGATTGTGCTCAAGGGGACCAAATCCTGCTGGGATGAGGATGAGTCCCCTGATGGAGGTGAATGTGCTGAGGTAAAGGTACATACCTGCTGCATTGCTCAGGACACATCTCCCCCCAGCCCAGCCCAAATAAATCCCCCAAAGTAGCAGCAGCCCTAGGACGGATCCCTTTCTAAGGTCCCACCTTGAAATCAGGCCAGAAGAAAGTCTGCTGCACACATCTGGTGCTCAGTTGTGCTCTTAGAGAGCCAGGCATGGGATCAGGAATTGGAGTAAAGAAAATGGCATTGTTAATTTTCAGTAGTGATCATAAACAAAATTAAAATGGCAGAAAAGTTTTGCCTGTTTTGTTCTGGGAAATCTGTGACAGTAAGTAACTAAGTTTCCCAATTGCAGTGGTAGGCAGAGAAGCTTTACAGAGTTAAGCTGAGATCTTGGTTTTTTCCCCTTCATTTTGGCTATCAAATAGAAGAAATGCCACTCTGATAGATGCTCTTTCAGTCAAAGGATCAGAGGTGAAAATTGGGTAAATACTCAGGATTTTCCTTTTCATTTTCTACTTCCTTTTTATTCTATCCACTTGGATTATTTTTTCCCCTTTCTGAGTAATGCACAAAGCAGCAAAGGACAACATATCAAAAATAAATGAGATCTCTGACAGCTGGCAGTTGGTTTAGACCAACTCAGACCTCCTGGGAAAAAAAGTGGAACTGAAGAAAGTGAGAAGAAAGTTTGAGTTAATTAAAGATAGCATTTCTTTCAGCACTCAACATCCCCTGACTTGGGGCACAGGATATCCATACGTCTCATTATTTAATAATATTATTTATTTGTAAGAACAGAACACTTTGGAGATACTCTGTCTGTATACTTAAAATTCAAATGCTATTTAATCTTTGTAGAAATAACGTTTGTTAAGAAGTTGAATCAGAAGCTTCTAGTACTGTGACTATTTCCTTGGCACTTCAAACCATAAAAATTAATTGGAGGAATTCTTGTTTTCTCAAAACATCTTTGATAAATTAAATATTTCAGACCAAATTTTTCCATGCTGCCTTAAGGTTTTTTCCCATTTCTTTTTGAGTGAAAACCATAGTAATTGATATACAATTTTGGCGGGACCAATAATATACTTGACAGCAAAGAAGGACAGCTGGCTGCCTGCACTGAGGAGGGTGAGTGAGACCACAAACCACACATCTCCCAGCAGCTGCAGGTCTGGAGAGATGTCCCTGATCCTCCCAGCTACCTGACTTCTTGAAGCACATTAAATAACTGCATGCTAGAATCAATGAGAGTCTAGTACCTGATGAAAGGAAATAGAATTCATTGCTTCAGCCTTTAGGGAAGATTTCCTAAACACTCAAGGAAAATTCTCCAAGTCTGGTTGTACAAAATTGCTCTGGGGTCACTGCCTGGTCCCCCAGAGATGGTATTTTGTAACTCTCTGACAGAAATATGGAAAGCTGGTTGTTACTATGCAGTCAGCTGTGTGATTTAAAGAAGGTACATTAGGGAGAGATGGACCGCCAGTGACAGCTGGGAAAAAAAGAAACCAAGTACCCTGTGATGAGATGCATTTTAGGATTAATTCCCCTTTTCTCTGGGATGCCACAAATTCCGTCTGATGCCTGGCAGGTTGAGTCAAAGAATTAGGAAAGATCTGCCAGGAAAATATTCATTCTCATTTGTGCAGGGGAAACAGGGTTGAGGGGGATAATGGGGAAAAGCAGCCTTTAAGTCTCCTGGTAGCTCTGGGGCACGGGGTGTAGCTCTTGCCCTGTTGCACTCCTCAGCCTCAGCTCCCTGGGGAAGGATCCAGCAGGGACTGCAGATGTCCATGCTGCTCCCACCAACTCCTGATCCCAGCTGCCACCACTGTATCGTGTTTTTCTTGGGAGCAGGGAAGGGGAGATCTCCGTGTCACTTGTTCCCTGCATTTCCCTGATTTTCCAGCTCCTGCTTTGCATCAGACCAGACTGAGCCCAAGTTAAAGTTCCCAGCTGTCCTGAGGAGTCTAAACCAATTTGTCCTTTTGACATCAGTTGTTTTTATCATATGCCCTCCACCTCGTTCTTGTGCTCTTTGCTTTCAGACCACACCATTTCTGCTTTGGTCCTCTCTTTATCCTGACCACACAATTTCTGCTTTGATCCTCTCTTTATTCCCTGAAACTCAGTCTTCTTCTAGCTCAGGGCTGACCTTGCTGGCTTTGTTTGCAACCTTCCACATGTATTCTTGCTGTAGTTACTTCAATCAGCTCTGTATTTCCACATCCACTGCAGTACTGGAGCTTCACGACTTGCCAGACCTGACCAACAAACTGTAACCCCATTCTGAATTCTGCTCCTTTTTTTTACTCTCAGAATCACTTAACAGGTTTTAGGTACAAAACATTTAATGTAAAAAAATTACTTCTTGCTGTAGAATAATTTAAAAGGATGGCTGCCATCCTCAGGAAGGACACAGTTCATTAGCATTGGTAGTGTTTTAGAATAAGCCTCACAAATCATTAGGAATCAGATGTTGATGTACAATTTTCCTTCCAGTGTCTCAAGCAATTCATTTAATGAATTCACTGAAAGTTTCAAAAGTAACAGCAATCAGATTGAACTGAACTGCTCAATTTCATTATCTTATTCCTCCTATCACTGCAAAGTTTTTTTTTGTCCCCACTCTGTCTGGAAACCAGAAAAATGGGAAAACCTTTTTATTCCAAAAAAGGAAAAGAAAAACCAAGACCAGTTTGCCATAATGGGCATACAAAAATCACAGAATAGGTATTAGCGGGAGTATCATTGGCATTTTCTGTGACCCATTGACCCATTTCCCATGCTCCTGGCGCTATTAAGAGGTTTTGTAAAACCAAAAAAAAGGGAGGGGAAAAGAAAGAGAAAAGCGAATAAAAATTTTCCCTTAGCTTTGTGTATAGAGAAGCTTGTAATACTTACTAAAGATTAGCAGCTGAAATGATCCTCTTCACTTACTTAAAAATGCAGTTCTGAGAGTGGATTTCAGACTTCCAATGGCAAAATGAAAAGCCAAACCGAAAAGCTTATAAGAAAAGTCCCACTGTACACCACAGCCAGATACTCCCTCACAGGGTGCTATTTTTCAGTGTAGTGTATTTGTTTGGAAAAAGAAGCATTTCCCAATCACTCCCTGATCTTGAAGCATCCCTACAGTATCAAAACATTGAGCTGGTAAATGATTTATGTATATATATTTATATGCTTATTTTGTGTTCTGATTTTCAAATATTATTGACAGTTCAAGGTTTTTTCACTTAAATGGTTTCCTTTTGTTCAGAACTCAGTGCTTTAAGCGAAATTATGCCACAGTTGGGGGCTGTGTGTTCACCAAAAGGAATTTTGAAATAAGTGATTGTTATATTGCTTCCTGCAGTCATTTAATGTTGAACTTCACTGTGGCCATTTCCTGTTTCAGTAAAATGTTATTTACCTCCTCCCTGTGAAAGGTTTGTGCAGAGCTCATTCTGAATGGCATCTCGAGGCATGTTTATAACAAACTCCCCTAGATGCATCTTTTCATTTTAAATAGCTTACAAATCGTAAAAACATGACACAAGAAAATATCAAAAGAAATAACTAAATTATTACTGCAACCGTGCACAAAAAGCTAGTTGCCTACAGCTATGTTTAATTCTCTATTTATGTGCAGTTTGCTACAAGGTTATGTCAGATAAGGTAAATTAATCAAGCTGCAGCGTGACAAATGTGTGCTGAGCCCAGAGATTTCATATGTGCTGTCTCAGTTCACTCTCTTGGCAGGATGTGCTGAAGTTTTACCCTCTGTGGAGGCTGGAGGCCACACAGCCACCAAAGCCATGCTCTCACTCCTCAGCTGGAGAGAGAGAGAAAACTTAAGGAATGGTTGGTGGGTTGAGATAAGGATCGGGAGAGATCACTCATCAAATACCATCATGGGCAAAACAGGCTCTAATTAGAGTTATGAATCAAAATTCATTGCTAATAAAGTCAAAGCAAGATAATGAGAAGTAAAATAAAGTCTTAAGAACACCTTCCCCCCACCCCTCCCACCTTCCCAGCTCTACCTCCTACTGCAGTGGTGCAAGGAGACAGGGAATGGGGGTTGTGGTCAGCTCATCATCCGCTGTATCTCTTGCTGATCAGGGAGAGGGTTNACTCCTCAGCTGGAGAGAGAGAGAAAACTTAAGGAATGGTTTGTGGGTTGAGATAAGGATCGGGAGAGATCACTCATCAAATACCATCATGGGCAAAACAGGCTCTAATTAGAGTTATGAATCAAAATTCATTGCTAATAAAGTCAAAGCAAGATAATGAGAAGTAAAATAAAGTCTTAAGAACACCTTCCCCCCACCCCTCCCACCTTCCCAGCTCTACCTCCTACTGCAGTGGTGCAAGGAGACAGGGAATGGGGGTTGTGGTCAGCTCATCATCCGCTGTATCTCTTGCTGATCAGGGAGAGGGTTTGTTCCCCTGCTCCACCCTGAGGTCTCTCCCATGGCAGACAGCTCTGTGAATTCATCTGTGCGAGTCCATGCCATGGGCAGCAGTCCTGTGCAGAGTGCTGCAGGGTGGGTCACTGTTCCATGGAGTGCAGTCCTTCAAGGCCAGGCTGCTCCAGCGTGGGCTCCTCTCTCCATGGGCCTCCCAGGGGGTCCCAGGCTCCTCTCAGGCACCCAGCTGCTCTGGGCTGGATCTCCTGCAGGGGCTGAGGTGGATCTGTGCGTGGCCATGGATCTCCGTGGGCTGCAGGGCACAGCTGCTTCCCCATGTCTGCACCAGGGGCTGCAGAGGAACCGCAGCTCCTGTGCCTGGAGCAGCTCCTGCCCCTCCTTGTGCACTGCCCTTGGGGTCTGCAGGGCTGCTCCTCTCATACTCTCACCCCACTCTTCTCTGGCAATTCCAACTGCACAATAACTTTTTTTCTTTCTTCTTCAATGTGTTATTACTGAGGTGTTCTCACCACTTCCAGCTGGCCCAGCCTTGACCAGCCCCACATTCACCTTTGGAGCCACCAAGAATTGGCTCTGCCAGACATGTAGGAAGCTTCTAGCAGCTCCATGCAGAAGCCATCCCTGGAGCTCCCCTGGCTGCCAAAACCAGGCTATTCAAACCCAGCACACCCTCTGAGGGGTAAAATGAGGAAGCAGATCAGCGAGGATGTTTTGGCTGTAGGATCATCGCTGCTGGAACTCCCAAGTTCCTGGAGGAAACCATCCATGAACAGAGCTGTGTCACCACGAGTTGTTCAGTGTTATCACAGTGTGGCTCACCCTGCCTGGCCAGCTCTGCAGCAGGGAAAAAGTTAGCTTATAGCCCTGCTTCTTGTTTGAATTGTGCGTAAATACACTGCTGATCACTTTATGAGCTGCAGGGCTGTTTTCTGTTCGAGTTGACTGGGCAATGGTAATATGGAACAGTTTTATGAACACCATCAGCAATTCCAGCACAGTCCTTAACACAAAAAGAATGAGAAAAGGGAAAAATTATAAGAAATAAAACACAACAGATGCAAAACCTACCACTGCCTTTACAAGTTTTCTTGTTCTCCACCATAAAATGAGGCAATCCTAAGGTGTGCTGAGGTTTAGCTGGTATTTTTCAGTAAAACCAAAGAGAAATATTATCCTTCTGCGCCAAAAGTAATTTTTACACATCAGTATGAGGAATCTTTTATGTCTTACAGCTGTTTTCCTACACTCTGTGGAAGAGCTGCTGCCCCTTCTGTTAGCTGTAGCCTAAAATGGCCCATGAATGCCACGAGATGTTATTTTTAATGCTTTCCTTGTTCAAAGTATCCAAAATATGTTGCTGTATGCATCTGGTGGCTGCACTGACAGCCATCCCCAGTGGTATTTTACAGCACAAGGCCAAGCTGTGTTTTGGATACAGTGCTGAAGGTCTGTGTAAGGCAGGAAGAGGTAAAGCTGGGACAGCCACATCCAGCTGTCACTTGGTGTCCTTCCAACCATCCCAGTCCTCATGAAAAGCAAAACTGCTCAGCATTCCACCCACTGCATCACCCACTGGTTTTCACTGCTCTCTTCACCTTGCCCTTTCCACTGGACACAAAACAGCACCATTTCAGGTCATTGTGATGTTTTATGCTCCTCCACTGCAAAGGCCACAGCCTGATGCACTTGAAATTAGCAACTCACCCACACCAGCAGATCCTTTTTCCTTCCTCTTGATTTATCAGCTGCATCTCAAGCAGAAGTCAATCAAATTAAAAAGTGGGTCAAAGTGCCTCTGGCTGCAGATTTGTAGTTATTTCTTACACATAAACGATGTTAATGGTGGCATAAGCATCTAGGTATCTATATCTTGATCAGATATGTAAGTCAGGGAGATTTCCTTAAAAGTTTTACATAGTCCCATGGTTCCCCCTTGAGTATCCCATAAAGTTCCTAGTAATATCTAGTAATCTTCTTTCCCTCTTATCAGATACAAAGTCCAGGATGAACCTCTCTGAGGCAGTCTGCAGCTTCAATGGTCCATCAGCTAGTTTTAGTCTTGGCTGCAGAGTTTTAGACTTGGGTGCTGTGCCCTTCATCCCTAGTCTGTTCAGCTGATGTTGCTGTGCTTGTTTATCCATTTGCCTATTGATTATTCCCTTTGAACGTGGAGCAAGTAAACTCAAATCTTTCCACACACCCTTGAAAAAGGGAGGGAAAAAGAGCATCTCTGAGCAGTTAGGAAGAAAAGCAGCTCTTCAAAGGTCAGAGGGATTTGCAGTGCTAAATATGCATCTCCGACAGACTTCTGCTTTTCAGTTTCTCAATTTTATGAGTTCCAGGACAACAAGCATTAGAGTCCACGTGGTCCTAGTGGTAAACAGCCCTGGAATCTACCAGATTCTGTTTTCTTTTAATCAGTTTTAGGCTGCCACTACATTGCCCTCAAGGCTTTAGGCAGAAGCGACTTGAGCTTATTTTTCTGTTCCCTCCCTGTTGAGAAAATACTTCTTGTAGCTTTCAGTGAGAAGAGATTTATACCTGTATTTAAGCCTTCCCTCTTTTGGCAGCATCTCTCTGATATCCCAAGTGTCTCTCTTTTGATACATTTGTTTGGCATCACAGAACTCACTCTCACTTTCAGGTAATAGCACTTTGGTGCTTTGCTGCCTCAGGTGAGATGAAGGTGAGGATTTTTTATGAAGCTATGTTTTCCAACCATGCTCACAACCCCCACAGACCATGAGAGGAAGAAAGAGAAACAAAAGCTGCTGTGGAGGGTGGGTCTGGAATTTGTCTTTGGGGGCACACGTGAAGCCCTCCTCAGGTGGCTCTTCTACAGAGAAACTCTTTCCATGAAAAACATTCATTTGTTTCTTCTTCACCAGCTTCTATGACTAATATAGCAAAGCCTTTCCTTTCCAGGCACAAACCCCAAATCACAACAAATTTAAATGACTGAAAACTGGTAAGAACAGCACCAACACTAAAAAGTATTTGGCTCCACAAATTAGGAATTGCAAGCAAGCAAACACCTCATTTATCCTTCCTTCCGTTGTAGAAATATCACTGGGGACTTCACATGAAGGTTGCTTTCATAAGTCAGAAGTTCCCCCCTCCCCTATTTTCTCTCAGCCAAAATAAAAAGGACACTGATTGCATCAAACATACTAACTTTGTGCAGTAAAATCACACCACAATCAGTGGTTAAGTAGACACAAATTAAATCACCTATGTTTATTTACAGGAGTAAAAATCTGTGGGTTTGCTTCTATATTCTGTTCTTTCAGAAGAAAGCTCTTTACTAATGTTCTGAGGTTTGACAAAGACATATCTTGGTCCCCACAGACTAGTGTAGTTCAGATCCCCACCAGCATCAAGAAACAGACATCAGAGAGGTTTCATTTTTCCTCCCATGCCTATTTGCTGGACAGGTTGAACACATTGCAATTAGAAAAGCCACTTCAAGCAAAGCCTTATGAAGCAGAAAATTGTTACCATGACTCCAAACTTCATTAACAAGGCCAATAGATGTAGGTTTCTCAGAAATGCTATTTGTCCATGGTATTTTCATGCCTGTTTTGATTCATGCCAAGTGCAAGTTCCTTTAGCAACTGAGCCTTTATTTCTGTTTCCTGATGACTGGCGTAACCTGAAAATGCAGATGACAAACAGCAGCTTTGATTTTCTGCTGTGGTGATGTAACCACTTCTTGATGCTATTTAAATTTTAAAAACTTATTATGTATTTAATTGATTTAAACTCTGTTTACATAGAAGTGTCATTCCATCACCCATGTTCCAGGTTAATTAGGTTTTCTGGATGTTTCTTAGCTTCACTCTTGTGCCCTCCATTTCCCCTTAATGATGAGTCCACTGAGTTGTTCTGCAGTGATTAATCTCCTCAGTGTTCTCATTCTGAATGTGCATTTTGTACCTATTTTTCTAGGCCTGTTTAGGACAAAATTCAGAATACTTGTGAGAAGTTACAGGAATAGACTCAAAAAAAAAAAAAAGCAAACATAGATCCTACATTTAGTTTGCAATAATCAAAGTGTGAGATGAGGCAGAGTGAGATGGCTGGCAGTTCTGCAAGAAAGGATTGGTGATAAAAACAGGGAGCCAGGAGCATCCTCTGGCTTGTTAGGAAGATAACCATCAGATGGGGGCATGATGCAAGAGTGTCAGGTGTTCAGAGCAGCAGAGGGGAAGCAATGACAATTTCCATATGTGGAAATGTTTTCTGTGTAGAAATGGAATATGTGCTCTCTGTGCCTTTTTTAGGGGAGATATCCATAAAGGGGCAGGACATCCAAACACTCACATGAAATGCTCATTGCCTGGCCTAATATGCATCTCATATGTAATTTTTTATTAATAAATTCAATTAATATCCCCAAGCTGTGTCTGTTTTGCCCACGACAGTATTCAATGAGTGAGCTATCCCTGTCCTTAGCTCATAACCTTTATTTGTATTTTCTTTCTCCTATCCACTTGTGGAGGGGAGTGATAGAGCAGCTTTTGTGGGTGCCTGGTATGCAGCCAGGGTCAATCCACACAATCCTTTTGGTGCTGTGACCCTGATCATGAGGATTTTGAGACAGGGATAACAGCTGGGAGAGCTAACAGGCAAAGCAATACTGAACATTATTAGAGTGTGGCATGATCATGAGGAATTTTTCTTGTAATTGTGGTGACCAGACAAGGGGTGGATTATGTGTAAATTATCCACTTTCATTCAGTGTTGTGATGATGTTATTTCGGTTTTTGTGGGGGGTATTTTTGTTGTGTTTTGGTTGGTTGGTTGGGCTTGTTGATGTAAGTGAAGGTTGTGTGATGATTGTGGATTTTCATGATAATCCTTTGATTTGTGATTCACAGAGGTGAGGGGAGGAATGGTGAAGAATGCTCCTCCTGTAGCTCTTCCACTACCAAAACCTGGCCACACATACCAAAGACAATAACTAAACCTCTGAAAAGAAAAATGGAAGAGAGTAATTTAAATACCTCAGAAACTATAAAAATAATTGTCTTCTTCCTGCTGTCAATGAATAGATTGAAAAAGAGTTATGAATTGCTGGAGGAAAAATGTATGATTCACGGAACTGACCAGCCTGGATCTGGGTTGGGGCATCTGCCTCCTTCACTTCCTTCCCCCATGGTCTTCAGCTCTGGTGAATTTTCCCCTCAACACTCTCAAAGTAATCCAAAATATTCTCCTGCTTGTTACTTCATCTTTTTTCCCAGCTGAGTTTAGTTACATCTTTTTGTTTGCAAGTTAGCTTCTCACACCTACAAGATCTGCTGGCACTGAAGTTGTGATTTATCAAGTCACTGAGATACAATTAATTTAAAATTGCATGTGTTCCATAGTGCCATTCAAAAATTAATTGCTTTCATTGCCTTTAATCATCTGTATACAAAACAACTGAGATCCTACAGTGCCTAGGCTAGAGCAACAGAATTGCACACTGAATTCCAGTTTTAAGGTGCAAAGCACTGATAACTGCATCAAACTGAAAAATATAAATTCTCTCTGGTACCTTAATATAAGTCTCTGAAGGGCTGCAAACAACAAATTTATTTCACTGACCAATTTGAGGAAACAATGCCAAGGAGATATTAGGGAATACTTGAGAATTTAGGTATAAATGTGCACTTTCGAATCTTGTCATTGAAATGCAGAAAACCAAGACTTTTGTTTCAAACTTTTGTGAGTTGTCGTTAAGAATTCCATTCATCATTGTACATTAGAGGAGACACAACCAACAGAGACACCAGAAGAATAACTATTTCAATCCCTGCCTTGCAAAACAACAAATTGCAAATTGCCCTGGGTTGCAGCCAAGTGCACTGCACCTCCAATTTGATTAACAGGGTCACAAGCCAGGTAGCCAAGAGCCATTCATAATTGCATTGCAAATCTTTATAGATTTAATTCTATACACAGAGGAAAAGCTAAGCTGGACAGATAACTTCTCAGGCTGTCCCAGTAATACCCTGGGTTTTTTTCATCAATAGATCTTGAAGTGCTCAAGGACTCCATGACCTTTCAACTCAGCTGTCTCAACAGAAAGTTGGGACTTTGCAAAAGGAGAAATCCTGTAAACCTCCAAGGCTTTTCATTTTATGTTTAAAAAAAAAAGATTTTAATGTCCAGTAAAATTATTGACTTCAAACAACTGAGATTTTTGTTTTGCTCAAATTTTAGAGCTCCAGACTGCAAATTTCACCCCCAAGTCTAATAATCTTCAACCAAATTAAGTCCAACTAGACTGCTATACTGGGAAATACTTTGCAACTTTTATAGTATCACAGAATATCCTGTGTTGAAAGGAACCCACAAGGATCATGGAGTGCAGGTCCTGGCCCTGCTTCAACACAGGGATCTTACCAGTCAAAATACAGTAACTATATTCTGTAATAAATTATCAAGCTCTGTTTTTCCTTTCAGAGCCTTCCTTGCCACATTTAGGTATTCACTATATTTGAGTTTTCTGTCTGGAATACAAAAAGACCAGTAAATGACCAAAAGCTGACAAACCAGCCACTGGTTCCTCTTTCTCTTCTGCCAAAGCATTGCTAGGTATCTTTGACACCAGCCTCTCCCCAAAAACAGTCTGTCTCAAAAAGAATTTATCAAAAACTAACAACAGCTCATCCTTTCTTCTTAATGCTTTCCCAGGCAGTTTATATCATGTCCTCTCTGCCCACTAATTTTGTAGTTCGTTTGTATCTCTCCACAAGTTCTGTGAGTCAGGGAGCATTTAGCAAGCTATTGCCAGTGCTGAGATTTCTAAATGCAGGGATAAATAGAAAATATTTCCACTGACCTCCCAATATATGCAACAGAAGCCAGATGGAGCTGTCAGGCATTCAACACTTCTGGAAATTTGGTTTGCTAATCCCTGAGTCAGGAGCCTAAGAGCAGATGTACTTCCACTGCTGACCATCCAAGCTGCTGCTTTACACATTTCCTCACCACCAGCCTCTGCATCTGCTCAACTAAATGCCACCCTCACAGCATGCAATTAATAAGGCCATTCCTGATGTCCAAAGTCATTTATGCATTTAATTCAGAATGCCTTTCAGATCTTTTTCCCCCGTTTTTGTTTCATTAATTATTTGATGGGGAGAAGAGTTGTGGGAAGCATTTGCTTTCACTGCTCTCTATCCTCCTTTGAAAAACCTGTTCAATTTCTGCTTTGTATTTATTATGGCAATATTTGAATTACAATTTAGATGAACAGACAGGGGTAGGTTTACTTATTTGGGTTTCCCAAGAACAGGGGTGGAAACTACAGGTCAGTGCTGCTGCAACAGGTACTACAAACTAACATTTTCCAAAGCTCAGTATTTTAAATTCCCTGGCTTACAAACTGACAAGAAGTCAGCAGGAAGTCTTGCAGCGATTTTCTCCTTGGAGAGATGAGGGTGGAGAGTGAACTAACACGCAGAAGTCACCCACTGAATGGATGTGCACGTGCATAGCAAGAGGCAATATCAGGGCAAATGTGTGGTGATTGACCTCTCACTGAAGCAAAGCTTAGTGCAGCTGCCCAAAGGAAGACCTGCTCAAGTCTCCAGGTCCAGCAGGTTCCTGCTCATCATGCCTTCCTGGAGGACACTACAGGTGCAAAATAACACTTTTCTACTGTTGGATATGGGGCTGCTTTCAGTCCTGAGGCCAGTGACGTTCATTAATGTGTGCTAATTAAATTAAATTAAATTAAATCACTGCTCTGACTCTCAACTAGCTAATGCTTCGCATGGCTCACTGGTGCACAAAAGCCAGCACTGTGTGGTAGACAAAAGTTTGACATACAGCCTAATGTGCCCTGTGCTTGGTGCTCCTCTCCAAAGTCTAAACCAAACTTTTACCTCAGCAGTGGCACTGACAACCAAATATATTCCTTAATTAGGTATTTCTGGACCAGCACCACCTTATTCGTGTTTCATGATGGCTTCACTGATGCTTTCTGACTGGGCTGGTGTTCTGTGGTCTAATGCCTCTGGACATGAGCCCCAGTGCTGCAGGACAGCAGAGCATCTGGCACAGGCAGCTCTCCAGCTGCACAGCTGGCTGGCACCAGCAGAGGTCTGGCTCCTCACTTAACAGATGTCACTTTGGATTAGGTGATTGCCAGAGATGGTGACTTTTTCCTTCCTCTGACAGCACTGCTCCTGTTACAGTTTGTGTCACTGCAGAGAGGTGTTTCCTGCATTACCTTCTGCATGAAGCATTTGTAAGCACAGTCACATTTAGCTCTGCTTTTAGCTGGACCCAATTTTCATATCATTCATTAATGTTACAGCACCGCCTTGAACAATTCAGACATCTCTTGAATGCTGCTCACTACATACAGTCTGGCCGCAAGGTTGTTTGTAAAGAGAAGCAAAAAAAAAAAAATTTATCCCTTTGACTAAACCTTCCATAAATGGTGTGGGTTTTTGGGTTTTTTAGGTTTTTTGAGATTTGTTTCTTTTTAACTTCTACACAAGAGTCCATAATTGAGGTTGTCAGAGGGAAGGTCACCTTCCTCCCCCACCTTTCCTTGCTCAGGTGCTGCCAGCTGGGTGTAACCTTTATTCTTCTGGGACAGGAGCCACACACAGCCTGTGCCCCACAGTCACAAGGGAAAAGCATATCTCTCTTGATAAATTCTCAGTTTCTCTAACAACAGTTTGGAGGGTGCTTTTACATTGGCCTACATACCTCTTTTTGGTTGACATAAGCAGACTGCATCATTTGAGTCTTCATACTGATATGAAAATGCAGACTAGGAAACACTGAAGCTGTTTTTAAAACCAACTCTAAGAAGTACACTAGAAAGTCATTGTTGCACCAATATCTTCATCCTTAAATCAGCTCTGGGACAGGGTGGGAGAAGGGAGAGCAATGCAAATATGTGGTATGCAGATTCTCCCCCTCATCAGAACTGCATTCCCAACAAACCAGTCAAGACAAGCACTTTTGCTTAGTTTCCTTGAATTTAGCCATTGTCTGAGAATCTGGGAATAGGGAATAACCACAGCATTTCAACCCCACTCTGCTTGTGCTCAGCCCACTGTGGTCAAACATTGTCCTCTCATGCTCAGAGATCAGGTCCTGCCACCCAGAGAAAGGAGGAACTGAGTTACACATCAAAACAAGGTAGGTTACTCCATAATTATGGTCACTGATCAAGGAAAAGCATTGGAGGCTTTGTGTTAAAGAGTAATTGGCACACAAGAGTCCAATGAACAAACTTGACTTTTCCTTCTTGAAGGACAGAACTTACTTCTTGTTTTCATTCCTCATGCCCTGTTTTTTTAAGGTTGTTAAAAAGCCATCAGTTTTAATTTGTGTCTCATGTCAATTCCTTTCTCCAAGCACTGCAGATCAGCACTTTCAGATGCACAGGATTTTAATCTTTCAGTTCTGTCAGAACATACATATATTTTCTTTATTATTTTAGAAGAATAAAGCATGCTTGGCTCTGATGTAATTATATGCTGCACATTTACTTTACACTGTAAATGTGATTAAAAAATTACCTAAGCTTCACTTTAAGTGTGCATTGGGACCAGGATCTCCTTGTTGCAGGTAGATATGCTTGGGCAGCATAGAAAATCTGCTTTGCCACATGCACTTAAAATAAGTCTCATCAGCATCCCCACACATATCCCCCACACAGAAAAAAGAGTCCTCTGGAAATCATACAGGCTGTCCAATTTCCCTTAATCAAAATTAGTGTAGATTCTTTTAATGAAATAAGATTAAGCATGGCTTGTTAATGAACCAATATTAAAATCCTGTGCTGTTGAAGCCAAGCTGTTTGTCACCCAACATGCTGAATCACAAGGTGGTTATCCAGGTAATAACAAACCATCAGCATTACCATGGGATTCCAGATATATCACCAAAAGATAACAGCTTACAATTCACAAGCCACACTAATTTATGCAGTTTGCTTTAATTCACCTTATTAAACACTTAGAAGGCAGACAGACAATTTACCAGAAAAAAAAAATAAGCCCACTTCTTCCCACACTGCTAAGCTCGAGCCCAATGCTTCATAAAGATTTATTGCTCTCAGGGGTGAGTTACTACCAAGGAGTGTGATCAGCTGGCAATGGGCAGGGGTGGGCAGGAGGTTTTGGAGCCAAGGGAACACTCACAACATCCTCTGTGTAACTGAGGCTGCTGAAAGACGATTCAGGAGGTAATCCTGCAGAAGAGCAGGTCCTACAGTCCCTGCTCCTCAAATCCCAGCTTTTGCCTTCCATCTACCCACTGGCCTTGGTTCCTGCAGGATTTTGCTCTGTTTGCCTCAGCAGGAAATCCAGCCCAGGGTCCTCTTCCCTGAGAGCAGCACCTTGCTTCCAGCTTTCTGTGAGAGTGCAGATGAACTGCTGCAGGGTTGGTCTGACAGCACCACACTGCCATCACCAAAACCTGCCAGGACACAGCACAGCACTGTTTTTCCTAGAAGTATTCCTACTTTACCTGTTCATAAGCAGGACTGGAAGCTTTGCAAAATATTTTGAGAAGTTATGAACAAGGCCTCGTTCTTCTTTTACTGAAATTGAAGGGAAAATATTTTGAGAAGTTATGAATTCATTCTTCTTTTACTGAAATTGAAGGGCAAGCAGCTCTGTTTTTTCTAACAGGTACGATCAGTAAGTTTGGTTCTATTGATCAGCTTGATATTTGTAATGCCACATAAGATAAAATTAAACCTGGGTAATTTCAGCATAATTCTAAAAGATCCCTCCAAAACCACTAGTTTAGAAAGCAAAGTTCTAATACTCACAATCTGTGTTTTATCCGTATTACCAAAGAATAAACAATTTTTCATACATATATAACAATTTTATTTTTCTTTTAGCCCAGGACTAAGGACAGTGTTTTCCTAATAAATCCCGTGTTAGAGCTCCAGGGTGAATTTCTCATAACTGCATCCTGAAGGATATATTTTGTGAAAATGAAAAGTGAACAGACTATTTACCTAACAAAACTGTACTATAGCACATTCATCAGTGTAAGACAGCATCTTGCTTCCCCACTTGCAGCATCCTGAGAGGCACTTTGCACTGCTGGGGCTCTGCTGGGAGGTTTTCTGCAATAAAGAGGTTACAACTGCTGGGCAGACAAAATGCCAGCTGTTAATAACCATCGTCTTTTTCTAATTATCTCCTCCCTTCCCTTCCTCACTGAGTAGCTTCCTGCTATTTTGCCGTTTACAGTGGCACTGATTGACCTGGCTTCCCATCAGGTGCTGTCAGCCAGTGTCACCACACTGCTGCTGCTGGGGACCACCAGGCGTTCCTGGAGGATGAGCTGCTCTGGCACTACCCTGTGTGGTGGTTTTGATTGGCCCAAAACATCAGTAAAGTATTTTTAACATCTAGGAGAAATTTGGACCCCTTAGAAGCTGCTGTGGTAGACCTGGGGAGGTGTCTGAGGGGTGGGGAGTGGCACAAAGATGGCTCCTGTGTGTCCTGAGTGTAAGTTCTGGAAGTTTT